>CAEGAE010021876.1:0-11131 GCA_903067095.1 Girardinus metallicus | reverse complement strand
AATGCGGGCTGTAATCAAAGCTAAAGGCGGCCCAACAAAATATTAGAGAGTGTGACCATTTTTTGGTGGCGACTTTTTTTTTGGCCAGGCAGTGTATATTAAGTTTTAACAATGTTCCCAAAGAAAAGTCTGTTGCACATACAGTAGGGAACAGACTTGGAGGGCCGTCATAGAAGGATTTATTAACTAAACTGTTGTTAGCAGTTGGAAAGGAAATTACCACAACCTAAACTGACAATAAGCTGACTACACAGCATATATGTAGCCAACATCTGGAGTGTGTTTTCTTTACATTTCATTTTTTACTCAAGGTTAATTTTTTTAAAAGGTTGTCACTAGGATGTTTCTGAAAATGTTATAACAGACTGTGAAATATTACATAGCTATACCTGTGTAATAACTGGACTATACCGGTTAGATGGGATTATTTTAGCTCATGTTAGCAATGTGATTTTCTTACTCTTTAAAAATCTGGTTTTATCTCTTCTATTAAAGCCTTGCTAACCAGACTTGAAAAAGGAGCTAGCAAGTCCTCCAAGAATAGTCTCTGAAAAATAACAAAAATCCTTGCTTCCTTTTTACTGGAAACAAATAAGAAAACTCAGTTTCTCCTTTTGTGTAATTTACCTCACTGCAGTGAAAATTCAATAAATTGTTTTATTGACCACACATGCTTATCAAAAGTCTACAAAGCAACTTGACTGGACCAACATTCAGGACATTTCGAGCAAAAGCAGTTTTTATTTTTATATGTATTTAAACAGTTGGGTCATACTGTGAAGATGGTTTTCTAAAGCAAACTAGGACTGGGCATATGAATCAAAATATTGATTCTATCAATACAAAGTTGAGTATTGGTTTGAAACAATGCCAGTGTGATGGGATTGATAGCTTTGTTTGCGGATTCTCTTGCATATGTCCAGCAAATTACTCATATGTCCTCACATAATTTATGCAAGCATATATGAGGAAATAAAATGCCAAACTATCAAGAGCTTACAGTTTCAAATTGCACTAAAAACGTCTGCTTTCTTTTAAAAACAATCTGCTTCACTCCAACACTGTCTGCACAAACAGCGCACCTCTCTCACTGCTTTCACAGTGTAATCTGCGATCAAAAGTGCAATTTTAGCATACCAGTTAAGCTATTATTATCTATTCAGGCAGCTGAAAAAAGATCTTACTGAAATATTAATACGGCTGAATATGATAATGCTTCTGTGTTAACTATTGAAAGGGGAAAATCTTGCTCCTTTTTAGGTTGTATGCAGATTACAGTTAGCTCAGACTTGCTTAATAAAAGATTTTGTATAGTAGAAGGGAAGAAGGAAATTAATATATTTATTTTCTTGTACATTGTTATATGGTTGGTAGTTAATAAAAAACAACAACTTTTTTGTCCTAAAATATTTGCTCTGTATTTTTAGCATAACCATAATCAAATAACTGAAGTTAAATGACTAAATTATTCAATGCTCATGATATTTCAAGAAACATATTGGCATAGAATTTGAGCATTGAATTTATTTGGTCAGACGGATACCAGTATTCCCAGTGTCCGACGTCCCTATCGCAGTTTATGCTGTCCCTGAGATTCATTAATATTGGTTGTGATACCAATACTGATTATTTTGTCTGCCTTTGTTGGAATATGATGATAAATAGATTAGATATTTAGTTATCTGTTGCCTTTTAATGCATTATCTTTGAAGTGAGGTAAAATGTAGTCGGTATCAAAAAGTAAACTAAGTCTTGAAGTATTTTAATGCAACATGTGTGCTGTTTGTCATTCTCAAACTAAAGCCTGACACGATCTGTGATTTCATTTCACATACACTTTGCTGGAAACAACTGTGGTAAACCTAAGTTTTGTTCAACTAAACTACAAAGGAACTAAATTTACATTATGTTTTTTGATCTAATAATTTTCGATCAGAGCATGAATGAATGCGCTTTATTAATTCCTCAGGAAAATTCACAATATCTACAGTAAAGTAAGATAAATATTGCTGTTAGTTTTCTGTTGGTCTGTCTGGTAGAGGTGGGTGACGGTGCATCTTTTAGTATTGATCTGATGCCAAGTAAATACAGGGCACCTATCACTGAAACCAGCACTTTTTATTTAGATTTGAAATGTCATCAAACTTCTGATCGAGTGGCTTTACCTGTTGAATCATTTTGTTCTAGCCTTGGACATAATTTTGACTTAGTTTAATGCCTACAAAATAATTAAACATGTTTACATGATTTTGTGCATTTTTCCTAAGTAAACAATGCAGAAAATATGTAATTTGAGTGCAAATCAAAAAAAAAAAAATCTTTTCTGAGGTAAAGTTGAACTAATATGAAAATGACCAAACATTTCCAGGATAAATTTTTAAGTATTGTATCAATCTTACCACACTAAAATCGATCCAAAACTGATACTGACTTGGTATTATTAATATTTTGGATGAATCCTCCCACCTCTACTATCTGGATTTGCAGGTTTACAGACTTCATACACAGCTCTTTGAGCTGACCACTAGTTCATTCATTGATTTTCACATTGATCAGCTCTTTATGGTTGAGTCTCCTTCCTCTGTTTCTCTTTCAATATTCTCTCTCCAGGGTAGTTGGAGTGTAAGTTAACCAAATCAATCTTTAACATAACGCATTCCTTTGATCATATGTGATGCCAGACACCTCAGAAATATTCATAAAGTAAAAAAGATTAAGGGGAATATATAAACTTCTTTTTCCATAAATCACCTCGGCTGTATGTTGGAGAGAAATGCGAGGGCTGACAGGAAGCTCCAGGCTCCTTGCTGCAATGAGTTGCTGAGAGCTGAGCTCATATCCTGACTACGCATCAACAGAAGGCGTCATGTGACAGTTATATTCACTGTTGGCTACACCTTATGTACATGATCTAATTCAGAATAAAGACACAATTCTTGTCTTATTAATGTGATGTATGTTCCAGCCTTCAATTTGCGTTAACAAATTTCAACAAACCAAGTCAAAAAAAATATGCAGCTATGCCTCTGTTCATTTTAGATGATAACCTGGAGATTTGCCATATTGACAGGGCGCTATCCATGGCAGAAGCACTATATGCTATTCTTTGTGTTTGGAAAATAAAGCTGATTTTAAGTGACTTCTCAATGAAGTCATTTAACATTTTGGCCAAATCTCCATCTCACCACCTAAGAAGGTCAAGCTTTGCATGGAGCCCCATTACAGCGGCTTGTTGAGTTACAGCCTCACTCAGATTGGAGAGTTGGGGTATTATTCCTGCTGCAGAGGCTGATGCTGATAAGAACCTGTAAAACACTTGCGGCTGCTCTGTGGCTTTAAAGCTGTGAAAAGAGAAGAATGAGTCTGATTAGAGATTCTGGTCACATCACAGAGCAGATGAGAAAGGCAGCAGCAGCACTGACATCCACTTACGTAAAAAAATTGAAGTATGTGTCTGTTCTCAAGGGAAATAAGAGACTTATGCATATTTTGATTTAATGAAACAGCTCTGTGTGCACGTAACTATTAATTAAAATAACATAATGATGGAAGATGAGCTGTGTTACTTAAAATTAGCATAATCTGGTACGTTTTCATGTCAAAGAGCACCACGTTTAGAGATAGATATTTTTGATCCCTTGCTACAGTTGATACTCTTAATTATATTTTTTTTTAGGTGAATTATTTAAATGGCATGCTTCAGTAGTCTTTTAATCACAATTTAATTGTCAAACATAAGTTTTGTATAAGCATCAAAGAATATAATATTTTAGACTGTCTGGTAATTTTTGATGATTCAGGGAAATCAAACAGAGGTGAACTCAGTGAATCACCTCAACAAACAACAAAGCAATATCATTTTTATTGTTTGTCTCACAACATAATTTTTAAAATTGTGCTCAGCAGGGAGTAAAAAAATGCATATTTTTAAATGTAGGTGTAAATCTGCAGGTTTTTTTCACACCTACAATAATTTCCAATGTATACATTTTTTTTGTGTTTTTTTTTTTTTTTACACACGTTTGGTATAATAACTTGGATAACCATTTCTACTAAATGACATTCCATGGTGTTGAAACTCAGCATATGTGCAAAAGAAATTTCAGGGGTTTGATGTTTGATGCATGGTGGGACATTTAGTAATACTAAATTACCATTTAAAATAGTCTAACAAGTGTTTTTACCCACTCCAGCTTGAGAAATATGATTTAATATCAAATACAGAAATTACCCAAACAGTGAATTCTTTCGTCATTGTCGGTCTCACTTTCTCTCAGGACACTGCTGGTAGGGATAATACACAAGCCTGCAATGGAAGAGTACTGATGTTGCCATTCTAATTAAAGTGTGTGTCAGAATACTCTGCAGGAGTCTTAAGCTCTTGTTTTTGCTGTGTAATGTTGATCTGCGGTTGTACATCAACAAAAGGCGCATCTGGCCTCTGGTTGTTTGATTGTTGACACCGATTGTCAATCTGAATGAATCAAGTACAGTTACAGTGCCACTTGACTACATCTGTTTGTTTACTGAGGAGTCCTGACAGATGGCTGTGATTGATTTTACTCAGTCTGTCTGTATCGCTACAGTTTATTGAGAGCAAATGCTACTTAGTTTCAGCTATGCATACACATTTGAGGTTGATTCTCCAGAGGCCACTTGGTGTCAGGCTCTCTGGTTTCCGTGTCATGTGTCTCGTTGTTGGTGTCTAGAGGTTTCAGGAGTGGATATGACCCACAACAGCAGCAGAAGTGAGACACCAGCCAGGAAGCCTCCACGAGGGAACACTTTTAACTGTCATGAATATATATACAAAAATATACAAATGTGAGAACACATTCCAATCTTACCTAAGATCGCTGCTAGGTGAAAATGCATTTGCTTACAAATAAATTCTCCTGTTCACATCAACAATCTTCAGCCATGGCTTAGAACTGCAAGTATGATGTCACAGTTTGGGACAAGAAAAATGTCAAAGTATTAGATTACACATCAATCTGCATGTTGATAGATTCGTCTCTGTGAGGTAAAGATAATGATTAGCTGTCACTTATGTCATCATTTTGCTGGGTGCTGTTCAACATTCAAGCTTTAGAAACTGAACACCTAAAATTACAAAGCAATTTAAAGATTCTTAGTAACCTCATATCATACTTCAAAAATAGACATCGACTTTGAAATTGTTGTAATTTTGTTCAGCAGATTTAAGTGTTACTTTTTGAGACGCCTTACTCATTATCACATTACTCTTCTATCAATTGTTTTTACCACACTGTTGTGTTCAACCAGAACCCATATTGGACTGCCAATATAATTGGCTTAAAAAAGGAAAACTAATGTTGGACTATGCAAATGTCATTTTGTAGATACCAACAAAGTCTTCTGTAATGTTGAAGTTTTTAAACTTTAATGACTGCAAATATGTTTAGAAATATTTATAAATGAACAGGCTGAAGTCAATAAACAGGAGGAATGAACTATATTTCTATATAACGTTATTTCATAATGCTTATTTTTCGCAAGTAATCATAAAAAATAAACAATGTTTTTCTAATATTTGTTTCACTATCCTAGCATAGGCATAAACGATAGGCTTAAAAAAGTAAGTGCTGACAAGAAAGTGTTTAAAAAAAGTGATTGCTCAGCGTTTCGGTTTGCTGGACATTGAAATCATTTCTTCTTAGGTTTCTGCTACTGAACATTTCTTAAAGCTCCTGAGTTGCTATTTGTTTATATTCTGCAAACGCTGCACAATTGAGACAAATGCAGTGTGCATAATTACTGTTTCGGAGAGCAGTTTGATCCCAGAAGTGCTGTCATGGGAAATCAAAGACACTCAGTGAGAAAGAAATAATAGTAATTTTAGTCAATACTGTGATGATTCTGTCATCTGTTCAATTTATGAGCTTGAATATCCCACAGAAATTACTATTTGAATATTAACTGGAGACTCCTATTTGTTGAAATGAAGTCGCGAAGATCTAAAATTTAAATGTTGCTAGGAGAAAACTATGAAATCGATGTGTTAATTGTCGAGGCACTTTTCACTGGTTACAACCAATACATTGCTGTATTGGTTTACATGCAACTTTTGCAAGGAAATGTGCTACTTAGCAGAGTAACAGATGTTAGATGAGCAACGTGTCTAAGAGAGGTCTTGTCACAATCCTTTGTGAACTACGCTCTGCATGAGATGCCAGCTGTGCTGAGAGTTTGCAGTAATAACCAAAGTTAGCTTTAAATTATCAGGGACCAACTGTCACGACTGTGTGGATTAAAATGTATCTTGTGCACTGATCAACAACATGCTGCATCACAATTTCTCTGATCAGCAAGTTGTTTGTCCAAACTCCTCTATTTACATCCACAACCCATTAAACTGTAGATTGTTGCTGATCACTTTTTTGTCAGGATACATGCTGTATCAGCTGCAACCGTAGAGCAATATCAAAGTGTGACTCTGATATTGTTTATTTAACTCCTATCTCTTTCATCGTTTCATAATGTTTTTACGTGAGCCTGCTCATTATAGCATTAATAATAGTTGCAATACTAACCTCAACAGATGACTGCTTGCTGAAGTGGATTGATTGTCTGTAATTCTTGGAGACACATCAGCAGAATTTTTACAATAAACCAAGGAGTAAAAAAAAAAACAAAACAAACTTACATCTGGCAAAAGAAACGACAACAACAAAAAAACAGACATTTTCCATTTTGGCCTACATCAAACCTAGTAATCTCTTATAATTACAAAGCAACACACAGGGGCAACAAGTGCAGTGTTTCATAATTTACTGTGTTTACAGTGAAACCAGCCTATTTGTGGTTCAGTATTTGCAGATTCAGCCATCTGTGGATTTTTGTGTGCAACGTATTTCCAAATTACTAATGGAAAATGCACCAATTCATGGATATTTCTGTAGAGCATATCTAAAATAGTAAAATAAAATGGATCTTTGGAGAATCATAAATATTAACTCATACTGCCTCCGGAAACAATTCTTGAAAACCACAGTTTTACTTTATTCACCACATGCTTTCCCTGTCTTAGTTCATAAGGCTTTGTAGATAATCTCTTAATTATTGTTCCACATCCATAACGGACACCCCTCAGTGTGGCTGAAGGTGGGTCAGAGGAAAATATGCAGACATTGTATACCCTCAGTCCAATAAATAAGAGCACTCAAGCTCCATGCAGGGTACCAGCGGGAAGAAAGCGAGACAGTCCAGGTTGAAATACAATAACATTGAAAGGTTCCATATTATACCAGCCAGGTACGAGTAAATAAATGCACCAATTAGCAGCAAGTCTAATCACCTCTATAGAAGCGGGACTGTTAGCAGCTTGATAGTTTATTGCATTTCAATTAACACAAGACTAGAGAGTTAGTTTGTCAGTGTAAAGTACTTATTTACTACAAATAGTAAATAAGTACTATTTGTAAATAGTACTGATGCAAGGCAGATAGCCCCATTAGTCTGAACCTAACCTTGAAGAGCGTCTTATTTAAAATTGAGTATAGCATATTTGTATACTCCTGATATTTTAAAGATGCAAAATGTTTTCATTAAATGTTTAGTAAAAAGAATTATTTTAGGATTAGGGCTGTGAAGTTGATAGTACAGTTTCCTTGCAGCAAGACTGCCCTTGGTTCCACTCCAGAATCAAGGTCTCCCTGTGCATGAGTGAGTTCTCTTTGGGTACTCCAGCTTCCTTCCACAGTATAAAAACATGACTGTTAGGTTGATCTCTCTAAATTCTCTCTAAAAATGTACACTGCCTCTCGCCCATTGATCGCTAGAGATAGAAACCAGCAACCCTCACGACCCCACTAGGGAGAAGCGTGTATGATAAAGAATGGATGGAGTTTAGGGTTACAGACTGACTTAAGAATTTAGGCCCCGTTTACATGACAATAATTTCGGGTGAAAACGGGAGAGTTTTGTCGCGTTTCTACTGTACAATTACACGAAACGACCAAATGTTTTCTCTAAAAACAGCACAAATTGAAAACGGGTTCCAGAGTGCAATGTTTCTGAAACGTTCCGGTGTTCGTTGTCGTGTAAACAGAATAAACGGATCTTTTCTTCCAGAGAATCCCCAGCTCATGCATAGTATGACACACTTCATACTACGCATCTTCGGTCAGATTTCAGTCCGTTTTCTCATCAATATGCGAGAGTTTGGGGAGAAGCGCGCTCCCGCGACAGGGCATGCAATTCTCGGCAGGCATGCGTTTCTCGGCATAACACCGGCTCTCTACAATCTACAGAAGAAACAACTACTGAAAATGCCAGATACCAGAGTATTATTTGTGCTTCTGACTCTTATAAATCTAACTACAGCTCTCCAACACAGTGCTCATTTTATACCTCTTTACTTAAATCATCGAAGACGAATATCATACAGCTCAACCTCGTCGTCAGTCCAAAGAAATACTTTATTCACTGCCATCTTAACGGTTATAACAGCTTTCAGGTAGAACGGGTTTTTTTACACATGCGCACCTAGGTTTCAAAGAATCTAGCACCAACTAGTGGCGTGGCAGCGGGATTGCATGTTTTCGATTTATACGTTTCTGTGTAAACAAAGACTGTAATTAGAACGTTTTCATGTAAATGTAATAACAAAAACGGAACAAAAATTCCGTTTTTGTTGGGTCATTGTCATGTAAACGGACCCTAAACTCATTACTGAATGCTGTTTTGGTAGATCACGACTCAGGACTTGAAAGCTGAATCCTTGAACTACTGAAAAGACCAATTTAGATTTATTTAAATGTTGGCTGATTGCCACATTATTAGAGTTGAAAGCTTCCAGCTCCCATGACTTGTAAGTAAGTAGTGTTCATTATTTTCTACGAATCAAGAGTTAGTGATTCAGGAAGAGTAATGGTCAGTGATGCTTGACCATAGTAATAATAAGGAAAGTCTCTATGGGTCAAACATTTATCTACTACATTCCTTTGTTTTACTGCAAGTGTAACCCCGAGAGCTGTGGTTTCATTTGGACCAGTCAGACGGGACTGGCTTATGTTAGCAAAATTGGCAGCAACATTGCTAAAACACAAGAAATAAAACATTTGTCTTTTGATTTAAATTCTTAATATTACAATCTGCTCTTTGATCCCAATCTCAACTGTGAGAATCTTTGGGGACTTGTAGCATTTCAAACCAGGAAATAGTTTTATTTTTATCTTATTGCAAAGGGGAAGTGATACAACTGATCAAATAACTACAGTAATTTATTCTGTAAGATAAAACGTTTTATCCTCCCATGTCCTTAATAGACTTGCTCATTTACACCCCACAAGTTTTTTACTCTGTTAATAGTCCAGCGGGGTCACACTGAACCTGTGTGTACGTTTACAAGCTAACAGTCGAACGGGACAATCCCCCGTTTCTCTGCTGTCCAACTGTGACATTTACCACGCTCCTCCTGAGCATCGCGCTAAGACGGCGTGAGGGTTAAATCAAATTTTCTAAAGAAATGACCATCTCTAAAAAGGGAAAAATATAAAGTAGAAAGCTGACCCTATGTTCTTCTCAAATTTAAAACGTATGTCCGTCCGAAGTCTGAAGATGTGTGATCTCAAACAACGGAAAACATACCACTCTTGTACTCTGATACTTTTATTATCGCTTCAGTTTTATCCCTGTGTTAGATCTTAAATTCAGTTGGTATTTTTAAGATAAACATTTGGAGATACAAGGACAGATGTGGCTGCATGATGTGTGCTGACAATATCTCCGCTTAGGCCCGCAGCAGTTTCACTATCAATCTGAGGAGAACGCTACTGGTTTAATCTCGGGTTCTGATCTAACTTATCATTTCACATTTGTAATGTTGGAGGAGATTTCTATCTATGTATCAGACTCCAGAAACATTAACATAGTGTACAGAGTGACTCAAAATGAGTTTAGTACAAATATATAAGCACAACTAGACAACCTGTGTGTTGCAGTAAATCCCACTGCTGTGGATATAAACTGCAAACATATGGCCAAACAGATTTTACTACATAGTTGAAAATTTGCATTATTTACTCATCTAAAACATACATTGATTCTTTCATGCAATTATTTAATCTCCTCTGGCAATCAATTCTCCTTTTTGTGCCATTTCTGTAACCACAAAATTTGAAACATCCAACTATTAAGACTCTGTCTTCTCCTTGCTTCCTCACATTATCTCAGAAATGACAGAAGACCAAATCTTCCTACTAATCCTGTATTTGCAATCACTTAGTTTCGTATCTGTTTTACCAATGAAATACTGATATAATCAGCTCTACTCGGACCTTTGAAAATGTTCAGCTTTTTGATTTTAATTGTGATTAGCTTCGTCATTTTCCATTTGTCTAATAGTCACATAATTTTATGATAGAAATCAGAAAACTGTTAGAAATCATTTCACCTCTGAAGGTTAAAGTATGTGCTGTCAAAACAGACTCCTGAGCAGCCGTCTTGTGCTCCAACTTTAAAGATGACCTTGAAGACAGAGAAGTGAGATAAACATCCATTATATTCAGTTATGAGTCATGAAAGGAAAGACTTCTTTTTCAATATTGCAGCACGAACACCCTCATTACTGCTATATTCACACAAAGCCAGTCAACACAGTCAGAGCAAACAAATAAAGTCGTATACACCAACAAAGTGAAACCTACTTTTTAGTTATGCACAAATTTTTAATATCTCCATTTTTCCTCTTTCTAGACCTCTATGAATCCAAAAATTCAAGTACAACACATTACTTTTGCTACTATACTGTGGTGTATATGCAAGTGTGCTTATGTTATCCTCTCCAAGGTCACACTGCTTACTGATATATGTACACAGTGGTAGTTAATTTGCAAAGTAATACATTTTTCAGGGTTTGGAATATGCATATTCTGTGTATTGTATCTGTACAATGCATAGTTTACTTTAAAGGGTAAACTGTGTATTGTACAGATACATTGGGAGAAAAATTATAGAAAAATAATAGAAGTAGATTCACTAACCAGTTTGCACTAACCTGTGTGTGTGTGTGTGTGTGTGTGTGTGTATATATATATATATATATATATATATATATATATATATATATATATATATAAATATATATAGCAAATTTAACATTCATACA
>CAEGAE010021865.1:0-88032 GCA_903067095.1 Girardinus metallicus | reverse complement strand
TATATATAAAAACAGAATGCGAGGTTAAACGTTGAAGGAGAATGTAGGGGAACGAGGAGAAGTGGTCACTTTGTCCTCCGGCAGCATAATTGCAGAGATAGTTCAGTAAAATCTAAACCGCTCCAACTACAGGCTTTATCGAAAAGGAAAGGTTTCTCCCTTGTCTGAAAAGCAGACGGTGTCTGTCTCATGGACTGAAACTGGGAGCTGGCTCTTCAAGAGAGGAGGAAGCTCTGCTCTGCCTCCTGTTCTACTTTGAGAAATTCTAGGAATCAACTAACACCTTGAACCTGAGGTGGTTACTCAGCATTAAGTGTACCAACGGTTTAATTAGATACAAACTGTCGACCACTGGGGTGATTGTAGACCTCCTGGTTTTCACATTGGAAAACAGTACAGATTATGTACTGTTACTTCCTGTTATTTCTGCCTCCCAATTGCATCTGGCCTCAGTCCTAAACAACCAGAGCTGTTAGTCAGACATAACTTTCCTCCACAGTGTATATTTCTCCAGGTTTGTGCCAGACCTTTGTGCTTCTGCTGATGGCACGTCTCGCTGCTTGTGTTTGGTGTTGATTTCCTGTCCCCTGGTAGCATGAGGTACGAGCCTGGCTTTCGCACGGATTCACTTCGGTCGGTTACTCTAAACGAATCTGACAATCGATGCTTGCTCTGTGCATAAACAAGGTGACGCTTTTTAACAAGCCTTAAAAATTAATACGCTCGCTTTGCAGAACAAGCATACTTCCTGGTTGGTGTCAGTTTCTTGTATAAGAGTAGGATACGCATTGCAGATTTCCTGCATGCGTCATGCAGAGGAAACATTAGCAGACTGACTGGTTGTAAATTCCTGTACTACACAGAGATGGTTGCTTACCTTAAAACCTGAAATATTCATACATCAAAGCTGGGTTATGTAACTGTTGTTAAGAAATATATTTTTTTACAGATTTGCTAAAACTGTCACCATTTGTGGAAAAAAAAAACAAAAAACAAGCTTCTCCTGGTGCTACTATTGACATCTGAGGAAATCCACTGCTCCCAGTCAAAAACAACCAGTCAGAGACGGGAGGAGGGGCTTAGCGCTGTGCATCAAAATCGTATACGGAGAGCCTGTAAACTTTTTCCATCCGCTGCAATTGTGACAGTCTGCGTTCAGAATGAGCAAATAACTCCCAGCGTGTTCTGTGAACACAGACAGACGACCGGGCGGATCGTTACTGGCACTCGCAACAGGGCCACATCCACATATTTCTGTCTGGTCTGTGTTCTCCCACTGAATATGTTCAAGTGGGCAACACCGCAGAGTGGGACGGCTAAAAGTGCGGCAAGCCACTGACCCAGGTTAATATGATTAAAACGCTTTTCGGTGCCAGCATCGGCAGTCGCAGAGGCACGCGGGGTGCTGAATGCTGAAAACAGAGCAGAAATCCTAAGAGAGTCTTACAAAGCAGCGTTGGGTGGGGAGGGGAGGTGTGTTTGTCCATGTTGTGTGTGTGCGGGTGTGTGTGTGTGTGTCTGTAGCTGCTGTATAAGCAGCTGTGCTGAGGCCAGATCAGAGGCTGCAGAGGAAGCTGTATCTGTGATTTCCCCACAGTCTGTTTCTGCAAACCCTGAATAAAATTCAGCACCTTTTTGTTTAAAAGGAAAAAAAAAGGTGCTGCAGAAATTCTAATTATAGACTCTACATATACAAAACAGATGATTTTGAATATGGTAGTGTGAGACAAAGCTGGAAATCACAATTTCTGGACCCCGGATGTCATGGTGATGATATGTGACTGGAAGAAAGCGACGGCGCCATCACACAAAGGTGAAAAGGACAATCACAGATTTTCTTTTTTTTTTCTTTTTTTTTTTATTGGATGTCAGAGGCTTTTTAAAACCCAGCATTAGCACCTCTGGCTGCAGATCCCTGTGATGATGCTGAGTAAAACCTTTTGATTTGTCTCATCTGGAAGATCATCAAGGATAGTTCAGGCCTCCATTCACGCAAACCACGGTTTAAACTTCTCCTTACCGTCTGATCGCAAAGCTCAGAACGAGCTACGGAGGACACCGCTCCAGACCTTTGGTTAGAGCCAAGACATCAAAGTACACAGCCAGCATCTTTGTGCAGGATCTGTTACCGCCATAATTAGCTGGTTGTTACAGGAGGCAGGTTAGAGGGAAGTCCTTAAAACCCGCGGCGTGTTTCTATGAAACGGATGTGTTTTAATAATCCGGGTTAGGTTTTGCTTTCTGCAGGAATCTGCCAGCACTGTGGAATAAATAAGAAGCCTTAATAAAAGCATTCTTTTGTTTTTTTTGTTGTTTTTTAATTGTCAATTGTCAACCACAAACTTTATGGAAGTTAAGATGCAAATCTTAAGTGTTGCATGTATAAGCATCCAGCCCCTTTTTTACTCTCATACCCATAAATGAATTCAGAATAGAATAGAAAAGAGTAGAAAGGTCAATTCTTTGTTGTCCCACACCGGGGAAATTAAGGTGCAACAGCAGCAGCTAAGGTATGTTGGTTCACATAAAGTGTCAAAAAGATATATATATATAAACCCCAGAGTATTGGCGAAGCTTGAAAACTGATTTTCAATTGACTTAATACCAGTCCAGATGTGCAAAGACCGATAGCACCCAAAAGGACTTGCATCTCTTTCGTGTTGACTCAAGGGGTTGAATATCAATGCGTACCTCACTTTTCAGATCTTTTCTCTGAAATGTACAATTTAGAACTAGACGTTTTGGGGATGGAATGTGGCAAAATTGGAGGGGGGTGGGGGAAAAAAAAGTTGATTCTCTCTCCGTCTGCCCTTTCACGGAAGCAGATAACACCGTGTTAGTTTTTAAATATGCGACATTTAGATGAGAGTCGCTCTGCTAATGCGTGCAAGGGCGGTTGCATAATGGTCAGATTGAAGTCGCAGTGTATGGGAAGCGTTCTAACCTCACACCACCCATCAGCTCGCATCTTCACGCACATTTCCACAGCCCCACTGAGTGGGAGAGGGCTGCTCTGCCGAGTGGAAGCGTTTGTTTTCTGCTTCTTTCTCTATTTTTCCCCCTCGAGCGTGCCTGTGTGCGCGCGCGCTTCTCCTCCAGTTCAGCCCAACACGGTTCCTGAATATTCATGATAGTGGCTCTAAACGTCAGGACGCAGCGGCGGCTCTTCCTCCCTGTCGGAGAGAGGCTGGGAGAGAGGAGAAGAGGGACGGCATGCCTCATCGCTCCGCTGCATTTCTCCCACCGACGCCGAGCGATGGCTTGCGGTTAAGCGCAAATCTGCCCTCAACCCGTCTCCAGGCTGCAGCGGCAGCTCGGCGAGGCTCGGCGCTGCGATGAACTGACGGGGAGGAGGAGAGCAGCAGCAAAAGCAAGGGAGAGATAGAGAAACACCGCCTTCTTCTCTTCTCTTATTTATTTATTTGTCTTAAAAAGCGAGCTCGTCTTTATTGGACGCACCTTGGGTTCGTATCTCGAGAGCGGGAGAGGCGGGG
The DNA here is from genome assembly GCA_903067095.1 of Girardinus metallicus. Lineage (NCBI taxonomy): Eukaryota > Metazoa > Chordata > Actinopteri > Cyprinodontiformes > Poeciliidae > Girardinus > Girardinus metallicus. The sequence continues at coordinate 84,538 of CAEGAE010021865.1, read as the reverse complement.
AGGGGGGTTGGGGAAATCGAGCGAACGCCGAAAAGGAAAAACTGTGACGGCGAGGAGATGCTTCGGGACAAGCGGCCATAAGCAGAGAGAAAGAGAGAGGGAGAGTTACCTGCACGATGGAGGAGACACGTCGGGGCTAAACGGAGCTGGCGACTTCCCACGTTGCGGGGGGAAGAGATGTTTTGCAACTGTGGTCCGCTGTTTGGAGGGGATATGCCTCCCCTGGCGTCAGTATTCGTTTGTATGGCGTAGTGTTTGGGGGAGCTGAGCACGTAAAGCTGTCCCTGTTGAAGCCCATAAACATAATAATAACAATAATAAGCGTCGCACTCCGGCTTGAGCAACCATTTCTTTCTTTCTTTTTTTCTTTTTTTTTTTTTTTTTGTCCTCGGTCTTGAACTTCCATGACTCCGAGCGCAGCCTCCTGAGCTGTCCGCGGTGCTGAATGTACCAGCCGGCACTGAAGCCTCCGCCACGCCGGGACAACCGCCCGGCTTGACTGGGTCGGCCAGACCAGTGATCCCGCCCTCCTCCCTTCACTTGTTTTTTTTTTTTTCTTTTGTTTTTTTTTTTTTTCTTTCATGGCTGTGGCACGCAAAATCAAAACTTTGCTGACCGTCAACATCCTGGTGTTCGTGGGGATCATCCTGTTCTCGGTGTACTGCAGGATCCAGGACCGATCCGAGGAGCTCATCCAGCTGGGGCGCCTCTCCGACCAGAGGCTGAGAGCCAGGAATGGCAAAGTTTCCAACTTGGTGGACAGGCAGTCTATTCTTCAGCGGCTGGAGAGGCTGGAGGATGTGGTCTACAACCAGCTAAACGGTAGGACGTGGCTTTAAAAAGCGGGGAAGTGTTTCAACTTGAGCTGCGTGAAATGACTAAACATGAATAAGAGGGACAGTCAAAAAACTAGGACATCACATTTCTTCTTTTTATTAAGAAACGTTCACATATTGATGCTTAATCTAATTTTTTTTTTTTTTTAGAGAAAGTGATTTAATTGCGTTTAGGCAGAAAAAAAATTCTTTCTATGATCCTACATAGAAAGTCTTGGGCTGAAATAATTTCAGTGACATGCTTCATGCAGTCAGTTAGCAATACCTGATCAAAATGCTCTCAGCTGATTTTTTTTTTTGTTGTTGTTGTGGTTTTTAAACTGATGATCTCACATTTTTCTCAAGCACCTTTTTAAATTCCAGGTTAATTCATGATGGAAGCCATGCTGCAGCGGCACATTGCCAAACCATGACAGTTCTAGCTCTGTGCTTCACAGCTGGATTGAGATCATGTTCCTAGAATGCCTTTTCTGGTGTTTGACATATTAAAAAGATCAACCCATCTTGCCTTAATAACAGTTTTACATAAGTCCTTGTTTTCGTCTGCCTTTTTTTTTGTGTGTGTGGAAAATGTAATCTAGCCTTCATGTTTTCCTTATGGTGCAGCTGTTCTCTCCCATTGTAGTTAAACTTATGCGCTCTCTCTCTGAATGTAAATGCGTGTTGTAAAATGAATGGAAGCGACGCTTGCTCTGACAGCCGGATTCTGGCATGTCGGCAGCTGCTTTGAATGTCCTCCTCTTGCAAAACAACTTTCAGGAAAGAATCAGAATGACTGATTTGAAATTCTTTTGAGACCTCCTTTAGGTCTCCCCGAGGTGCAGCAGCTTATCTGAATCATAAGCTGCTACAATTTTGCTTCTGAATGCTCTAGACAACTCTCTTTTTCTTATTTTTTGTACTGACCACGATGTTCACTGCTAGAAACACCGACCTTTTACACACGAGAAACCTCCTTCAAAACGTTGAGGAATGATGTTCTAATGATGTGTTTAATTTGAGACATTTTAAGTGGCTCTGCATATAGGGATGTTGCATTTTACAGGTTTTTTTGTAATTTATTTGTGCCGCTTGGATTTCTCAGTATTGCTATGATTGATGTTAAACGTCTCTATGTCCAAATACAAAAGAAAAACAGCCTCCTATTATTTACACCGCTGCATGGCCTTTCTGAAATGTAGACCGTCTTGTCAACACCAGCTTGCAGTCTCGTGAGTTTGCCTCTATGTGGACCACAATTCATGGATCTGTGTTTTATTTTGTAATCTTGCGGCCTCATTTTTATTCTTGTGAAACACTGAAAAATAATTGGTTCCCCCACATGAAACTGCGTTAACCAGGTTGGCAAGTTTTGGCTGGTGGCCTGTTAGGAGGCTAATGAAGCAAAGCTCTCCATTAGAGTGCAATGCCGTCTCCGTGTGCTGTCCCTTCAGACTTTACTGGACTATATTCTTTTAACAGCCTTGCCAGTAAATGACTTGTTGTAAAGTTCACAGTGACTGTAAGTGTTTGCGTCGGTAATTGTGTGCACATTAGATATTTAAATAACAGACGTCACCTACAAATAATTTTCACCAAGCGGTTTGCTTTGGTGCTGTTAGTCTGTGGTTTAGTCACTTCAGCAGTGCCGCTTTCTATAAAATCATATTTCATTTGACAATGACCCCTTTACATCTACAATCTTCCAGTCAGAAAACTGGTGCTTTGGGTTTGAATATACATATCCCTTGATCTTTTCCATATGTTGTCATGGTAATATTTACTATAATAGGGAGACATAAAAAAAAAGCTCCAAGTAGAACTAAAATGATTCAAAATCTTTTACAGTTTTAAAAAAAAATGTTAAATCTGGTTTGCATTTGTCTTTTTCGCTGCCATTAGCTGCTAGTTTTTACATATCAAAAGGAGCAGCAATTTTTGTTGCCTAGTTTTCTTGGAAGGAACGCACAAGCGGAGTCAAACTGTATGTAGAGCGTCCAGTAGTCAAACCTCTCCTGTTAGATTCTGGTCTAGACTTTGACTTTGACTAGGGCATTCTAACTTAGAAATAAGCCTTCATCCTAACTAGGCTTGCAAAACACTAGGTAAATTTGTAATTGCAATACTTCTAATTATGATTCTAAACATATTTTTTGTTTTCTTTAAAATTGCACAATTTCCCCATCCTCCCTGAGCTTTAGCATCTCAACCACTAAAGACAACCACCATATTTGGGCACTTAGGGCAGTTACAGTCCATCCACCATATATTTATAGAATTTTATTTTGCATTATTTAGCAAAATATTGCATCAAAACAGTCCTTTTTGATTGCAGTAACGCATAGATTGATATTACGATAAATATTATGATTGGATACATTGATTGAAACCATTTCATTGTATCTCTGGATGTATCTTTGGCATCATGGTCCGACTACAAGGTAAACCTCTGTCTGTTCTGAAACCATGTACTTCCTTGTTCCTTTGATTTTACCATTAGGAACAACTTTATGTTTGTCTATCAATGAAAGACAAAACACCCTCGCCCCCCCCAAAAAAAACACAAGTTTGTTGTAATAAAATCTTAACAGACATAAGAGGTTTTAATACCTTAACATTGTATAAACAATCCAGCAATCAACAATCAAGACCACTACTGGCAGGTAGAGTGTAGTATATTGCATCTGCTGTATTTGTGGGAGCCATCTTTTTGTGATTCTATAGGGAAATCCTTTATGATAGTATTTAAGTAACTTCAACACTTAGGACATGTCCCATTTGCTGACCCAGTTTTCATTGTCTTAGTAAGTCAATTAATGGTTTAGATGTAACTAATCAAAGTGTTAAAACAGTGTAGAACAATACATTATCTTCAAATGTACCCTGTTCTGTTATATCGAGAAAATGTACGTGCCTGCCGGGTGAGGGACATTCTGTCTTCTGTGCATCCCACTGTTGAAATGAAAGAAACTATCTCTTATTGAATAAAGTTTTTTTTTTTTTCTCTGTGCTGCCCATGGAACAAGTAAAATGTTCTTAATCTCGCGACTCGTACAGCGCCGCTTTATTACATTACATCACGCTCGGATCCAGCAGCGTTGCTGATGGAAGACTGATTCGCTGATTAAAAGAAGAAGTGAGACGGCAAATTGCAGACGCTTCAAAAGTATATTCCAGCTAAAATATGTCATTTTAGACACTCACTAACTCTGTTAAGCTGCAGCAGGGTTGCTTAGTTTCTAAAACTTTAAGCACCTATGTAAAGACAAAAGTATTATCTAACTTATTACTCGCTGGTCAGTTAGTCTAAGTAATATAGTCAGTAAATAACACTAAGTCTGAGTGCATGCAATGCAGAAATATGATTAAAGAGTGTGAAAATTCCCTTGGATTGTTTAATCTTTTCTAATATTGTATCTAATAACAATGTGAAATCTAGAGAAGATGGCATTGAAACAGTTTCAGAAAATATATTTGGTACTTTCAGCTATTACTGTGTGGTAACTATACATAATGCATATATTGATTCTATAATTAGAAGTAACATATCATCAAATGATTGGACAACAACAGAAAACCAGAGTTAAACAAAACTATAAGAGAGACATCTTGTTTCAAGCTGTCCACACTGAGCCTCTTGTCCCCATTTTTATTTTCATAAACTCCACTTATTATGACGATGAAAATCCACTTTAAATGTTGCAGCAGTGAGAACTGTTAGACATTTCCATTTATGAAGGACTGCTCCCATGTTTCTTTTACTCAAACGGATATTAAAGCTGGCATTGAAATTTCTTTCCTTAGCTTTTTAGGGTATTTAAAACGCTCTTACAATAGCACAATTAAACCAAAACTAAACTATAAGACCCATTTTTTTGTTTCCACAGAGTGAAGGTCTCACATATCTCAAAGTTGGAAAGAATTTTTAATAAGTGTGAAATGTTACAGTTTAATTTTTTTCAGGTTCCAGGTCCCACATGTGACACAGTTAAGTCCAAAGTGGTTTATTCCTCAAAAATGAAGATTACAAAGGAGGAGAAACAAACACACAAAAAGAGGAGAACATCTTCCACAATTGCCAGCCTTGCCGTTGTCGCTCAAATATTTGCGTTCGAACGCAGCAGAATGAAAGCATTTCTGATGCTGAAGTGGCTCCAATAAAGCCTTCCAGATATTTGATATACTTTTGATGAATTAGATTTACTCAGAATCATTTCACTCCATTTCAGGCTGTTAGGCTCAATTTCAAACCGATTTTTAACGTAACAAACTGCTGAACTTTATTCTTTAAACAAATTAAGACGTTCAGCATGACTCCGACAAATTCTGATTTACCGTCTGCAAACAGTCTCTCTGCGAAATGTAGGTCTCGAAAGGAGAACTGCAATTCAGTCGCAATTTATCTCGAACAGAGCCAAGGGTGCGTGGAAACATTTGCTAGCTGTCGCCTTTCTCCATGATTTGTTTTGAACTCTTTAATGGCATACTTAATCACGTCCTCATAGTGCAGGTCAACAGCCTCCTTTTTTTTTTCTCCCCCCCCCCCGCCTAACTTGTGCAGAGGCCACAAATTGTATTCTGCTGTAGGGAATAACTACACTAAGAGGGGGACTCAGTGTGCAAATAACTATTACCATGTCCACCAGCAATACGAGGTAATTGCCCATTTCCTTCGTTGTTTATGGCCTACCAATGACATGCCATCGGAGCAGCAGCAGCAGGGACCAATTAGATTTGGAGGACAATAAACAAGTCGGAGAGATTCCTCTTTTACGGTTTGTCTGGTAGACGGTCACCAGTCTCCCAACGAGTAAACAGCGAAGCCTTTTCAGCCGCCCGTTCTGCACAAAAATGAGCGACAAGAGGGTTCTGCTGTTGATGCCATCAGCCTCGGAATAATCAGACGAAGGGGGGTTTTAGGCTTGTTAACAAGCTTAATATGAAGCAGTGTTTGACCCCAAGCGTTGCATTACGATCTGTAAATGCTGCTTCTCTTTCGCTCACCTTCGGGGGGTCTCGCGAGTGCAAAGGTCCTAAACGAACCCGTTCGCACATGTGTGGAATGACACCGAAAGCAATTATTCTTGAGACGGCGATGTCCATTTCGCTGAGTTCCCTTTCAACTCGAGTGGGTTAAGCCTGATGACGGTAGACTGAATATGCTTTTTCCTTTTCCATTTTCTCTCAAAGATATTTCTCTCCAGCAGTTATTGGTATAATGTTTATTATCACAGTCGGTATGTAGGAACCCGACGTTCAGTTTTATCTACTCAAACAAGAAAGAAAAATTGTGAATGTTGATAGAAATAGTGAAGAGGGAAGAGGAGATGGGTTCATAAGCAATTTGGTTTTGCAGTTTGGTAAGAATTCGATAGATGGTCAGTATTATGCAGTGCTCCAACAACTGTTACTATTTTTGGAACATTAAAAATGTTTTTTTTTTTTTTGTATTGCTACAGTAAGGTCAGACTAACCCAGCACCACAACAATAAAAATCAACAGCAGCAAGAATTGCTACAGTCTTCAGCTTTTACTAGTAATCTATACTGTCTTTTGCGAGATACTGGTTCTTTAACAGGGCCGGTGCTAATCATTTGGGTGCCTTGAGCACAAATGCTTTGAAAAGCCCCCAAAATCCAGAAATCCTGAAAGTCTTCAGAACATCTTCACATTACGTTACATGTCATTTTATATAAACCGACTTTAACACTGCTGTTCAACGTGAGTCACTTTTGTGCAGGACAAACGTTAACAGGCTAAATGTAGGATTATTCTCTCATGATTTTGTTGCTTTTGTATTTATCATTTTTCATGTTTTCTTGGTTTGCTCAAGGAAGTTCAGTGTTTGTTTAGTAGTGAATAACTTCTATTTTTTTGTCTAAATCAGTAAAATAATTCCGTAGGTTCTTTTTACTTCCGCCTCTCTCGACTCCGACAGACCGTCGCTTACTGCCGCTCTCGAATTGTGCACAAACAGCGCAGAGCAGGATGAGATACGGACAGCAGGGGGGGAGAGAGAGAGTACAAGTGGCACATGAGCATCCTTTTGCTGTGTCTTCTTTTCACTTGTGTGGAACACTATTACTGTACGTCTTTGAGGTAAATTTTAATGTTCTCTACATTGTTCAGTGGTGCTGTGTTTTAGAACAATACAGGATGTTTCTCTGATAGAAACGTCAGAGAAACATCTGATGATTCTATCATCAGATGATAGAGACTTCATCTGATGCTCGGTACTTCTCTGCAAAGAGAGAAGTACCGAGCCGAACAAGATGGCTGAGAGTACAAGTGACACATGAGCATCCTTTTGCTGTCTCTTCTTTTCACTTGTCCGCCCCCAGCTGTTCCTGCCTTTTCGAAGGGAATAATATGCCACTTTTGTGTTATATCTGCTAAACATGTTTAACACATTTTTGGCCTTTTTTTGGTGTCCGCTGGGGGCAATCTGTGCCCTTTGCGTGGTGCTCGATCAGTGTGGATCTCTTCTTCATCGTGGCGGCAGTACCATATTTGGGTTAAGGATGCTGCATGGAGGAACCTCAGTGTAGAAAAGTTATTTTATCAATGGTGTATGGCTCACAACAGATTCCTTGAATTCCTTACCGATAATACAGTTTCCTTGCACTTAGCTGTAGGGATGTAGCCTGGTAAAAACCAGCTAGTCGTTCTATATTATTTGCTTTGTACAGAGGGCCTGGGCTCTTGGCTATTGCGATGTGGACTCTGTTGAAGTTCTAAAATTTACCGAGTTGCTAATGTTTTACTGTGACTTACGCAATATGCACCACTTCGATGCTATGAAGCTTACCGGAAATTGGCTTCGCTGTAAGCAACCATCCTCCACTGCAAAGAGAGAAGTACCGAGCCCAACAAGATGGCTGTTGATATTAATTCAGTATTTGAAAGTGTGGCCAACATGGATTGAACGGCTTCGTTCACTTCCTCCACTGCTACTGCTAAAACTACAGGTAGACTACAATTCTAAAACAGAAAGTCGATGTCATTGTTCATAACTTCACCTTCTGTTTGCTGATTGGCCCGGTAATCTACTGGAGAGAATACGAGTGAAGGGAAGAAAGCCTAGACTGTGCTGTAAGCAAAAAAATTTTTCTCGCGAAATTGCACAGGAGGGCGATGGCCAGGCTAGTAGGAACGCAAACTCTACTCCAAATTATGAATTGGCTGGTTGATTAAACAAAGTGTAGAGTTTTTAGTTTTTTTTTTTTTTTTTTTGTCTCTCTGTCAAGGGAAATAGATTTTAAAGAGTAATACTGGTGCAGTTGGAAGTAGCAAAATGGGAGGATGACTGGATGTTGCAGTGGCTGATTGCCTCGGGGTAGCCTTAGTCTAGTTCAGAGGGGATCTACATAATATGAGCTCGTATTGTATAAACCTTGCTGTTTATCGCCAGCTCTTGCAGCATGCAGGTGGTCAGTATCGATTCGTTCAGTTTAATAAAAAAAAATATCTATGGCCACCTTGTTTCGGCAGGAGAATACAAATCCCTGACCTTCCTTTCCACTGTCCACCATTTTCTCCAGTCACTCAATGACATAGAAAAGCTCTGAAATAAAGCGCCATCAATCCAGACATTGCTCTTGGGTTCCCCGTCTGACCAGCGGCAGGTGCGTCGTCTTTCTTTTTCTTTTTTTTTTTTTGCTTGATATAGGCTGTTGTCCCACAGCTCACGGTCACACTGAGGCTTCTGTCATCAGCCACGCATGTCACTGCCATTCGTCTCCCGGCGCGTAGGTGCTGACGGTGATGGAGGCCACAGAGGCTCAGCTGCAGCACCAGATATACGTCTTATCTATGACGCACAATTATGACAAAGAAACTAAGGCTGTTTATATGCCAAACCCACTGGAGCAAAAAAAAAAAAAAAAAGCATGATGAGAGAGGGGGGTAAATGTCACATTCACTGTCTTCCACGCTGACAAACGCGTTAGGCTTAGAGTAGATCTGGATGACAACCAGCTCCGTATTCCCGATGACATGAAATGCATTCCAATAAAGATATGCAGATGAGCAGCCGGTTGATAACATAGCTTCAAAAACAGATTAAAATCAGTTTTGCTCAGACTTGTAGGGGTGCGGGGGAATAAAGTTAATGAATTCAGCGACTCACCTGACAATCAGCAGGTGGCCTCAGAGAATAAGCCTTGTTATTGATGGAGCGAGTCTTTCTGTTATGCATGCTGCTGGCTTGGAGACATGCTATGATTGCATACAGTTAATGGTAAGACTCAGCAGCAGAAGGGGATGTGCTCATATCGATGCCAATAGACTTTCAATGAAGAATCCAAATACCACTGTAATTGAGCAAAATAAATAATTTCTCTTTGTATTTTCGCATTCTAACTGAACAACAATTTTAACAACCTGTGTTATGGCTGTAAATGCATTTTCAAAATTAGTTTAATCAGAATTATTATTTCATTATTATTATTATTATTATTATTATACAAAACAATGTATGTTTTTAATACAAAATGCTCCCTTTTTATTGTTCTGATCAGATTTTAAACCTAAAATACTATTGTGACAGTTTTTTTTGTTTGTTTTTATTTATTATTGAAGGTACTTTTTTCCAACATAAATATTTATTGACCTTGAGAGTCATTGATATTCATAATTTTTTTTTTTCTTTCTCATTGCAACTACACACTTCAGTAGGTTTTACTGGTATTCTATGTTATAGACTATCAGAGTAGTGAAGCATTAAATTGTGAAAGTCATACATGGTCTTCAAAATGTTTAACAAACAAAAAGTGTTGTGTACACTCTGCTTTCTCCTCTCTTCTGCTGTTAAACAAAACCCAATCCCATCAACTGTCTTTAAAAACTTAGTCTAGAATTGAAACATAATCTTAACCTCAATCTTAATTTACGATTGTGTGACAGCAGCAGAAGTTTGTAAAAGAGTTCAAAACTAGCAGCGTCATGGAGACAAAGGGTCACAGCCGATAGGCCAAGGAGAGTTTCAAAGAAGTTTAAACTAGGATTAGATTATAAAGTTGAATCTTAAGCTTTGAACAATTCACAAAGCTCTGTGGATGGAAAGAATATGACACAGCTGAAAACCTATCTACAGCAAACATGGAAAAAAGGTTGTTTTTTTTTTCAGATGGAACCAAAAGTAAACCTTTTCGCCTATGTAGCACATGCTTTTTTGGAGGAAAACCAGCACTGCACATCATCCAGATTATAACATCCCCACAGTGAAACATGGTGGTGGCTATGTCATGCTGCGGTGATGCTTTTCTTCAGCAATCCAGTGGGTGGGAAAGTGAATGTTAGAAAAGAAAAGGTTAGACGTGAGATTTGAGACAGTGCTTCACCTTCCTACATGAAAACATACAGCCAGAGCTACATGTCTAGGGATTCAAAAGCTGGCACGGCCCAGTCAAAGTCCAGAACTGATGGATACCTTCACTAAGAGCAAGTAAAATACCTGTGATACAAAGACTAAAGATGTTGAATACATATGCACCAGATTTCCTTTAGATTTTTACTCTACTTCCCAATTTTTAACTCTTTTGCACTGGTCTGTCTCATGAAATCCAAACAGAATACATTTGTAGTTGTAATGTGATGGAATGTGGAGACGTTCACAGGTTATGAATGGGTTGCCAGGAACTGTAACATTCAGAATAGTCATACAGTAACTCAAACAAAAAAAGAAAGGAAGTTAATAGTGAAAGCGAAACTGTATGCATGTGTGGAACATAATTATTTTGAATAAAAACTGTTGCTGCAGTTGTGTCTGATCTGACACCAGCACTAGTCAGATGATGGTGCTGCTAGTTTTATTACACAAATGTCTGACAACAGCTTGCTGAGGCTGCAGGGTTTATGTAAAATGTTCTTGAAAGATGATGATCAGTCAGACTGGGTTGTTCTTTTGACATGGATTGCAAACTTGCTTTCAGTTAAAGGTTTGAGACATTTTAAAAAAAGGTAGAAGAATGAAAGAAATGCATATGTGGCTACAAAGGGAGCCTTGACTTTATCTAGTTAAAACGTAATGCCAAACCAAGCAATGTAGATCATTTTGCTAAAATATTTCAGTGAACCTATCACACACATTATGTTAGAATGGATACAGATCGAAAGGAAATGTTAAATTGTAGCTTTGTTTCCTGTTTGGCATTTGACAAAAATTTACCCTTTTAAAAAGAAAAAAAACAATGACGACAAATTTATTATAAATGAGATTCAGATGCGTGAACCTTCCTTGTTTCACCTTTGTCTTGGGCTTTGTCTGTTGAAAACTTAGAGGTCTACCTTCAGCTTTCAAATCACGCTAGCTGTCCCCTTGATGTGTCTGCAGCTGTTATAAGTGGAAAAGCTAGACTTCCTGAAGCCCTTCTGTGGGCTCTTAATATTTCATAGGTTTGTTTTGGTTTTTGAATCCTTTTAAACCAACAAGATACTTTTTTTTTTTCTCCCTCCCCCCTCCTCTTCAAAAGATCACGAGGATCCCTCCCTCGTCCCCTCAGCATCAATATTTAGCACTCAGCCGCATCACTTTGGACATACATAAAAACCACTCTTCCTCTTAAATATTTCACTAAAAAAATGGGTCATCTTTGAAAACAAGACTTGTTTTTCAAGCAGGCAAATCAAACGCTCTCAGGAAGTTTCCTCTTCAAGTCGAAGCCGGCTTCGACTTCAAGAGGAAACTCATATAATGGATTGCAAGTGAGACGAGCGCGGAGACAGATGCGTACATGGACACAATGAGATTTAAATTGGTGCCCAGCTTACAAAGTATCTGCACCCAGCTGATTCTTTAGATGGGAACGGAGCGTCAGCGGGACAAACAGATGTTGGCTTGTAATTGCTTCACAGTGAATGATAAAAGAGTCAGAGCTGTGCGGTGTGTTAATAATACTGGAAACACTGAATGTAAAAAAAGAAATGCCTTATTGGAAATATTTGAATACTTGAAATTTTTATTAGCATTTTCATCCATCTGAATGGAGTCAGAGTGTCTTCTTTATGTTTACACGTCAGTGTTTCACACGATCAAAGAAATCAAAACAAAGCAGTCCATAAATTAATTTATATGTAATAAAGCCTAATGATGCAAAACACTGACGGCATCAGCTAGATGTATTTCAAATGTTTGGTGATCACCAGAACATCCAAACACCAACAAGACTACAATCCTGAAACTGAACATAAACTCAAAATGACCGAGCTGTGAGTACGTGCTCCCCTATGAGCGTTCGATGCACAAGACTCCACTGCTGAAGGAAAAAAATGCATTGACCATAAAGCACACAAGTATTTTCACACACCATGGTTTGATTAGAAAACATGGTGCTTTCTACTGTGTAGTCAGGTGAGTCGCTGAATTCATTACTGTGTAGCTGTATTAGCTAAACACTGAATTAGCTGAAGCTACAGCTGTATTAGCTGAAACTGTTTAGCTGAAGATGTATTGTGAATGTGTACACATTCACAATAAGTACTGCTAGCTGTAGCTGTATTAGCTGCATCTAATCTGTAGCAAATACTACATATTATCTGCTGTAGTATTAGCTACAGCTGCTACACTAGCTGCTGTAGCTAATAGAGCAGCTAATATTAGCTGCTGTATTAGCTACTGCTAGCTACTGCTAATACAGCAAAATCTGAAAAATCATACCAACAGTGACGTTTGGCGGTGTGAGGGTGCTTTTCAAAATTTGATAAATAAGAGAGGATGAATGAAAACACTTTCGGAGACATTCTTGATGACATTATGAAGATGAAACAAAGGTGGTATTGTTACACAAAATAAAACTCAGAGAATAGACCATAATCCTAGAATGACCTAGTCAATAAAATCAAAGAGCCGCTCAGAAAATTGGAAGGAAGTTTGTTCAGAATGACTATAATCAGCATTTATGCTAACAAAACCAAACATTAACAAATACTTGTGACTCAAATGTCCATATGTAAGATGTTGTGACATATTCAAAATCTAAAAAAAAGATACTAATTCGCATCACCATTTACACAAGTCCTATTTATCTTTCACAGCAGCTCTCCAGACAGACACTCATCCTCTCCCCTCCCTCACCTGAATGATTATGTTTGAGGTTTAAAGCGATGAGCTTTTGCTGTAACGTTTCAAGAAACTCTGGGAAGGAGCCTTTGCGACGCCTTTTTAGTCAAAAAGAGTTATTTTGTCTATGCGGCAGATGAAAAGAAAAAGATGAAGGTTTTCCATAAGCCCAGATGGTGGTTATGGTTCAGAGTCGAGTACTAGAAACCTGGCAAAGCATCCTGAAGACTGACACTTCGATTTCTGAGAGGGATTTAAGCCTGGATCTTTAGCTGTGAAGTGGTGAACACGCCAGATTCTAGTGATAACACTAAAACTAGTGTTATCTGTTAAACTATTAGAAACTTACAGACGGTTAAAGACAGGCAGAACATGGAGAAGCAGCAGAATGACCAACTCATCCACCCCATGTTGCTGTTCTGTTCATTATAAAAGGAGTCAGTGGCTAATGAGTTGTTTAAAGTTGCGAGCAAACCTAGATTCAAGTTGAGATTTAGAGCAGAGACTGGAAAATGTGTCCAATACTTTTATTTAACTTTGTTACATACAACTTTATTAATGGGCTCATTTGTTTTTGTTGTCTTTGTGTATTTTTATTAAAAATTAGATTTTTTCCATATTTGTTAAAATGTCACCATGTTGTGACAGTTTGCTATTAGGCCCATAATTTGTGAAAAGACTGATCCCCACCTCCTCCTTCCTGAGCTGCTATTGTCATCTGACGAAATGCACCACTCCCGAGCAGAAACAACCAATCAGAGACAGGAGGAGGGTCTTAGTGCTGTCAGTCATCCACATGAAGTCGCTTCTAAATGTGCTAATGGCAGAGAAACAAATTACTGTTACAGGAAAACTGCTTTCCACAATCAGCAGCTATGCTAACTAGTTCAAGCATTAACAGGCTCTGCTAGCTGGATGAACGTGAGCACTAAGACCCGCCTCTTGTCTCTGATTGGCTGTTTCTAGTTTACGCGGAAGAAGGTAGAGGAGCTTGATTTTTCAGATTATCTGTCTCATACAACATACGACATATAGTGAGTTTCAACAAATATTTAAAGAAATATTCTTTATGCAGGTTACATACTGCAGCTGGTGTGGTGTGAATTTCATGTCAATACATTTTAAGAGAAAAATGTTGGCATGCTAAGTAAAGTACTTATCTTCTCTGATGTATAGTGCTTCTAACAGTAAAATAATGTTTGTGTGGGCCCCTCAGTTTTGTTTTCCTATTTCGGAGTGTAGCAGCTGACTTGCTTGATGTTTGTGCCTCAAAGCATTATGGGTGCATGCATTTCTAACTCGGATAGTCATGGAAGGAGAGGAGCTCTTTATCCTAAGCGTTGCTGTTGTTGCTGGTGCAGTGCTTTCCCCGCAGGCGAACTCCGTCTCGAGATGTGCATTAAGAGCTTCCATTCATGTTCGCAAGCTTTGGTGAGAAATTTCGCAAAGTAAGTGAGGTATCTGAATTTCTGCATTTAAAGTGATTTTTTTTTTTTTTTTTTTTTTTAGCAAACAATTTCAACCAACATTAAAAGGTAGAAACATAAAAGAAAAATCAAAGCCAGCCAGTACAATTTCACTCCCTCAACAAACCGACCAAGCTTCATAAAAGCAGCATTTTATCAGCAGCTACATCAATATGGAACCATGCAAGAATAAAAGAAAGAAGAAAAAAAAAAACACTCCCGCTGAATCTGGCAGCACTGATTACATGTCAGGTGTACTCTGACAATATAAGAATGCTTGTGAATCTTAAAGCCCCCTGCCCCTTTCTATGCTCCAGTCCATGTTGAAGTGGATCAGACAGGCAGGTCTTATGCTGTTATGGAATTTCCTTCAATCAGACAGCCGACAGCGGAGGAGAGGCTTGAAGTAGGCGACACAGCTGGCGGGGACTGTCCGGCTTCCAAGACTCACACGAAGGCTCTATAGGGCCCTCCCCCGCCCCCACCCCACGCGCTCACCTCTCAGACTATCTGAATTATTGTGCGACGCTATGGCAGATGGCTGGTCTGCGATGTGCACCCCATCCTTACTAGTCAAAATGCCACCCGTTGGCCGGCGTCGGGGCACGCTTAATCCCTCCCGCGCGAGAAGTCGGTTTGCAACCATTCAGCTCCAATTACAAATCTCCAGCAGCACCCGAGGATTTGGGGCCATCCAAACGCGGCGATTACTGCGTGGCTCCTAGAGGGCCCCCGAGCTGAGAGATGAGCTCTTCATTGCTGTGCGCTGTTTACTTTTTTCTTTTTTTCTTTTTTTTCCCTCTGTGTGTCCATCTGTCGATATGGAGAACAGACGCGACTCGACTTCTCTCGGCGGAGGCTGCGCTGGAAACTCGGCTCGCATAACAATGATCTGACATTATCCTGCCATTTTCGCTGAATTTTAAATAGCTAAACAACGGCGGAGGCCTGGCGTCGACGCAAGATGCCGCGCGGTTTGGTAACAAATTGTTTGGGGTTTAGGGTCCGAACCAAAACAATGGATGAGGGTGGTTATGGCCTCCGTGGGGGGAAAGAGCTTTCATGTGGCTGATTTATGTTGGGTTTCTTTCTCATTTTGTTAAATTTTAATGCCAAGAGAAAAGAGAGAGAAACATCTGCATACTCACATTAAACCTTCATGTGGAGTGAAACGTTCATAAGCTACCTTAGAAAACGCAGAAAAGGCTGGTCTTGTTTAAATAAAATTCCCAACAAAGAATCTATTCCCTTTCACCTTGTTTTTAACATTTAATCACAATCATAAACTTTAATTTATTTCACTTGGGGTTTAGGTGATAGACCAAGAGAAAATAGTGTGCGCTTCAAAAATGGGCGAACGATAATTCATGGATTTTGAAATAATTGACCAAAAAACACCAAGGTCTGATTGTCTGATTGGTAAAGAAAGGGCTTCCATGCAGGTCAGATAAAACATGATTACAGTGGATTAAAAAGAAACTCTGAGAAAGAGAGTCTACACAAAGTTGAGTTACCATGGGAACACACCAAAATGGGTTTGAGAAAACTCAAGCCGAAGTTAGAGGGAGAACCTAGTTGGAAACAGAAAGAGTGGAGAGGTCATGGGAAAGGTGGAAGAAAGCAGAAATGAACAAGGAAAATATTAAGCAAAAAATACAAAAAGGTAATAATGAGACAGTTTTATTGAACTGCTAATGACTATTTAAAGACCATCTAAAGACCAATTTTTCTCCTTTTTGTTCTATTTCTGAAACATCCCTCTGTTCCTTTTCTAAAAGCCACTGTGTATTCTGATGGCAGTATGCTCTGGGTTATTTTATTTTTTTCCATTTACCGCCAGTGCAATAATGGCCTGATGGCTCTCAGAGCTGCCATACACTAGTCTCCTTTCACTGATATAAAATGTCAGTCAGCTGCTCGTTCTCGTGGCCTTTCACTTCGCCTGTCTCCCCTTTTGCTAATTTCTCAGTGTTTTCACAGAGACTTGTCCTTCCGTATCTTCATGATTATTCTTCTGGTTCATCTAAAGGTCTGGCGAAGCCAATGGGGCTGGTGGAGGGACCCGGAGGCCTCGGCCAGGGGGGCGCCGCTGCCACTCTGGGAGAGGACAGCCACGACGCAGAGGGGAAGTACGAGGAGTACGGCTACAACGCTCAGCTCAGCGACCGCATCTCCCTTGACAGGAGCATCCCTGACTACAGACCCAAGAAGTATGTCAGCCTTTTGCTTCGTCCTCTTTTTTTATTGCCACACATTGCCACATGTGCTTGCCTTCTCTTGAAAAGTCCTCTGGGAGGTTAGACTGGTAAACGAAAGTTTACTTTCTCCTACCTTTCTAGTTTTTCGTTAACACGTTTTATGCTGCACTTTTTTAAGACTAAAAAGGTTTTATTAAATTAGGGAGTAATATGTAAAATCGACTTTTCTGAATTTTACATCATGTTGTAATGTTACTCTCTCATTTAAAACACACCTGGAGTGTTGCTTTGATTCTTTCATGGATGTTTGAGAAATCCTTTAGTCTCCCTTGGCAACTGTTCAGCTGTCCAAAATGCCCTGGATGGACCGAGCCCCGCCTTCAATGTTGAAGCTCCTCCTCATAGCTGCAGCTTCCAAGCTTCTGCCTCATAGA
Organism: Girardinus metallicus; assembly: GCA_903067095.1. Lineage (NCBI taxonomy): Eukaryota > Metazoa > Chordata > Actinopteri > Cyprinodontiformes > Poeciliidae > Girardinus > Girardinus metallicus. The sequence goes on along the minus strand of CAEGAE010021865.1, from coordinate 67,567 downwards.
GCACACCTTCCCCACAACTCCCCTACTCGGCTCCTTCAGACTAGCCAGCGGCAATTAGCAAACATCTGGCGGAATAGTGCATCTGCTGAGCTCATTATAGGAGATACTTCTCAGTGAAATGGTGTTATTACTTTGCTATTACCAACATTGTTAATAGAGGAGCAATGTGGTGGTGACTTCCTGAAGGTGGTGTTTCAAAAGGAGCAGGAGTTTTTAAAGGGGCAGAGACCCAATTTCAAGGTGTTAAAACATAAACAAAATACATAATACTGCCCCTTTAGGAATAAAGGTTTTTGTTCTCTTTTTGGTCTTTGTTTGACTTTAAGTAAAGCTGTATTACTTTGCAAAAACAAAGTAGACTCCCATCTCATCTGTACAATTTTCATATTGAGTTTGCATGACACCAATGTATAACCTTCATACATACGGTTAGAACAATGACAACATTAAAACAGGTGTTATTTATTTGGAAACTGGTAAATACGAACAGAACACAAACTGACCAAATCCCCCCTTCATTTCAGGAGCAGGTGAGCAAATCGATGTGTTTTTGCAACATGGTGTCCAGACATGCTTTCTATTTCAGCTGAAAAGAAGCTCTTTATTCCCCGGTCTTCTTTCATAAAGCAGAACCTACCCTTTTATCAGCCTCTCAAATGTTGCCTCTGCAACATTCATCAAACAACGCCTCATATTAAAGTTTTAGTCATGTTAAAGACTAAAAAAGTGTACTGCACTGTTTCCATGAATGAACGTATTAACTTACAGAGGGTAAAATACTGCCGGATGTCAAATTACAAAGTTATGCTGCATAAAGAGGCCTGGTCTGGAATGTGATGTTGACTTAATACTGCATGTAGTCAAATTTTGGGTATTTTAAGGCTTTTTCATAGATACAAAATATACAGAAGCCATGGCGAAAGAAGATCTCCTTTAGGCATACGCTTCAACCCATCACGAATAGTTTCTGAGAAGATGATGATGATGGTTGGTTGGTCTTTTTAAACTTGTAATTAAACAAATGTGGAATTATCTAGGGGGTTAAGGGAGGGTGTTTCCCCCCCAGAACAGACCTTTACTTGCCTTTTTTTTTTTTTCTTTTAAAAGAAATTTAACATTTAGAAAATGAAATATAGCTCTAATACAGTCGGGACTCTAGGGGTTTGCTGATAATCAGCGCTGCCAGTGGCATTTATATTACACCGTGTCAAAGAACAATGGCAACAGGCAGAGTGGCGTAGAGGAAATCTGATGGCCACGAGAGGTTTCTGTGGGTTTAGCGGGGGGGATAACAATTAATTTCATCTGTGGCCCTTTGTTCTCTGCTCTTTTTCAAGCCCAGAAAATTAGACAAGCATGGAATGGGGGAGTTGAATAAGAGAAGATGGCAAATTAATAAAGTCATCTAACAGTGTTTCTAATGAAAAAATATTTTTTTTATGAAAAGGCAGAAGTGAAGAATGCTGGTTTCTGATTAGAAAAGCTGCCTTTGTTACTGGCTCTGTGCGGATTCCGGCACTTGTTGCTTCAGTAGGCTTGTCCTCCCACGCTGTAATACTTTTTTTTCTCTCTCTCAGTTTTACTAATCTGCTCTTTAATTGTCCCAGAAATAAAACAATTTTTTGCCTTAACAAGCGCATCAACAAAAGAATACACTGAGTTGGTCAAAGAAAGCTTTTATCCCTGCCAGCTTTGTGATACTTTAGACAGAAGTAAAATAAAAAAATGCTTCTAGATTTGTCATTAGAACAAGACTGTTAAGAAGAGAAGAGGCATCAAACCAGAATTATAGTAAGTGACACAATCTTGAACTGCTGTTTTAGCAATGTTGTCCCTTGACTTATCTGGCTGATATGCTAAGATAAGTACTACGGAGAAAGATCTCTAGCTACCCAGGCTAGCTTGTTACAGTGGAAATCTTGTAACCTTTTTCAGAAGGAATAGGAGACAATATTAGATTCAGACCATATTTATCATACAGACACGTTCTAGCTGAGAAGTCCAGATATTTTTTAAAAAAAGCTCTTAATGTTTACATGAACAAATTTTCATGGTCCAGTATATTATACTCATGAGATGTTAGCATTTAATTCTGCTAATTTAAACCAAGTACATGTTCAATGACTTTTTTCGGCATTCATTTATTCATATAGATTGTTGTAACGTAGTTTGCAACTTGAAATGCTTACCTACTTGCATTTTTGTTTCTTTTAGAACTGATTAAAGAAAATAGTTTGCTTCAGTTTGATGCTAATTTCTTGTCGGTGGCCCTGGCAGAGCTGTGCTTTTTGTTTCTGTATTGTGATTGTAACTATGGAAGGCTCCTTCAGGAGTTTTTGTCCCTGATCGGTTTAAGGAGAGACATTTATCAGTGACTACCTTCAGTCCATTACTATATGAAAATTAAATACTGTGAATATGTAATGAGTTAACACTGTTTCCATATTACAGGGCTTAGGTCAGTATTCTGATTGTGTTCTAGGGCTGTTGTAAAAGAATGTTTTAGTAATCAAGTACTCTATAGAATATTTATACGATTATCCGAGGAATCGGATCTCTTTCTCTCTCTCTCTTTCTCTTTGCGCCATTCATACTGTACGCTCCAAAAGCATGACGATGTGATTCCGACGCCAGAAAAGTTGTCGTTTTCCAACCATCGCACCGCAAAGTTCTACAATCCTTATTTGTCCCCAAAACGGCGCACAATTCAACACCACGCTGCTAGCACTTCACGACAACTCATAATGTCATGTAATGATCCGGGCGGAACACGGTGCGCCACATAATAAAACATAATTTATCGGAGCTTCGAGGCAGATACATTTTCCTCGAAGAATTATAATAATCGAGGTACTCGAATCATTGGAGGAATCATTTCAGCACCATTTTGTTCCGCTTAACTCACCCACCAATGATGTCCTGCAAGATTCTGTATCCTAGTGTTGACAGGTTTTCTGTAGTGGAATTTCTGCACATCAGCTTCAATATGCTGCTCCAATCCAAGTTAGGAAAGTTACTTAAATACCCGGGCTGTGTGTTACCTAAAATGCTGATAGCTTCGTTGTTTGAATACAGCTGTGTTTCTCGAACAAACACTCACGGACCACCTAACTTGAAGGGCGGCGCTGTTTTTAAATACGACTGGCCACAATAAAACCATGAACACGTCAACTGGGGGCCTTTTGAGTTATTTACAGATTCTGAAGGTATGGGTATTAAGCTTTCCAATAATGGAAAACACATGAAAATCAAAAAAGTTCTTTACTACCAGTGATGTGTACACTAATAAAGTTTTAGGGCTATTTGTAATTTAGAAACATAATAAAAGAAAAGAAGACTTGAGTTGCTTTGGCAAAAACAAAATATTTTGTTTCAGCCAGTAGCTAGCCCAACATAAATAATTTTATTTCAGGTGTTAAGATGCAGTTAGTCGGCGAGGGACGCAGCGTTGTTCACCGACATATCGCATTCAGCACAGTCGAACATCTCAAACAGTTTGAGAAAGACTGCTCTAAAGATATATCCAACTAGACAGCCTTTAATTCTTTCTCCGTCTGACGTTTTTTTACACAGAGATGGTTGCTGAAGTGCCAGGCTGTCTTCAGCATGTTTTGCCAACGACTCTATGTTTTGATAATTCATGCTGTAATTTGGTTTTAGACAAAACTTGCAGTAAAAGTTGTGGATTAAATGAAGTACTATTTTGTGTTTTGAGTGTGCAGCTCCTCCGGGGTAGCTGGAGGGGCCTGAGAACAACGCAGCACAGAGCAGGTCACATGACAGACAGAACAGCAGCTGAAGTGTCCTTCTCTCTCAATGTGAATGTCATTTCAACAGATGAAAACGCTTTGATCATGAGTACAAAACTGTGACTCATTAGTTCAGCACACTATTGTACATTTACAATGCATGATTCTTATAAAAACAAAGAAGCTTCCAGCTGGTAGTGGAGTGATTTGTAGCAGATTGTTCAGAAAAATCACCCCCATATTTGAGGTGACTGTCCTCAGCCAGGATTAGATTGATTTCAAACAACAAGTTGTTTTCTTAAGTCGTGAACTTTTGAAAGGAATTTGGTACATCAGTGTCATTTTAATGACTAGGGGTATAACTGAGCAGGACACAAATAGAGAAAGGCAGACTAGGACAGCCGCTGCAGTGTCACAGTCACTGCACCAGTCTGTCTTGGTAATAAGAGAGCCTAGTCAAAGCTGTCAGTCATCCACATTGCAGCCCTGTCTGGCCTTGGGTCCCTCTGGAAAAGCCGAGAGAGACCGCTAAGGACCAAGAAGTCTGGAAATATCTGCTGAAATTGTTGCTCTAACAACTTGATCCCAGATAAAGATGGTTAAAAAAAGAAGAGAGAGATAGATGTCCTCTTGGGGTTCTGTGACAAAAAGAAAATCTGTTCTACCCTTGAGAAGGAATCAAATTTAAAAGAGAAAAATCTGTTTATGTGTCATTTAACAGAACATTATACCAGACATTCAATTAAGTCAATAAATTGATCTCAGTTTGATCTTGCTTTTATCATATTTTCAGGCGACAAAGAATTTCAATGTGAAGAAGTAAACACTCAATTTAACCAAGCACACAAACAAAAATGGAAATCCCTGATTGACTAAGGAGGATAATGCTACCATTATACTATGTTTGACTTGATCAAATTATGGCATCATGAGTCCAGCTAGCTTGGGGAAGCCTGGTTGTGCTGCATTTGTCCCTCACGAGTTTTGAAATCTAAGCACTAGACATTGTATAAATAGTGTGGAGGACTTGGTGTTGATTATATGATTTTGTTTTCTGGACATTTACCGTTTCAGGTACTTTGAATATGTAGAATTGGGATGTAGGCTTTAAGTTACTTCTTCTGTACTGTTGTCCTTAACTGCAGTTAAGGATAACAGCCATATTTTTTTGTATTTATGTGTTTTAAATACATTCTTTAAAAATACGAATTTGTGTCAACTACAATACAGAACGTGACATTTTCATCTCTTCAAGTTGGTGTGCAGCTTCTGGCGCTCAGAAATTCACCCCGTCCCATTTGGTGGATATCAAAAACCAATCTGACCAATACACCTGGGAAGAGCTTTTCTACCAGTGAGCCTCGAGTGTTTGTGAGGAATTTGAAGCGGTCAGTAAAGCTGCCATATCTACAAAAGCTCGAATATGTTATTTTGGTTAGAGCAGAGTGGTTGTTTGGCTACAGTAGAGACTAAAGGCATAAAGTCCTTCATCAGAAGTGCTGAAATCAGCTTTCTTTAACGCAGTCACGTGTCAGAAATTGGGCCATTTTGTTCGCAGAGAGGCAACCGGTGGCCGAACTTTTCGACAGCGCTGTGCGCGAAGTGTTGTGTGATCAGTCAGATGTTTGTTGCGGTGTTTTATGTTTTGACTAGTCCGCTATCTGCTATTCACATCTGCAGGACATCAAAATACTCCTTATGACTTTGTATTTTTGCTTTGCAGTTTTTCTTTTTTTCCCTGTTGGTAAATCGGGAGTGCAGAACTCCTGAATTAAGGTCGAACACATGCGTTTGGTTCTAATAGGCATTAAATTGAAATCCGAATCATTGAGCAGAGAGGTTTGTGATGACTACAGGGAGTCATGTTCCATCCACAAGGCAGAGAAACCTACACATTTTTCCAACCCCCTGTCTTTTTCAATACGCCTTGTCTGCAGCAAAACCAATTCATGATAATTACAGCCCCAATAGCATCTTCCACAAAAGCCTGTAATCCCCATTCGCCACCTGCTAGCCCGTGTTTCTCTCCCTCTGCCCTTCACTTGTGCGAGTGACATTCTTAACTTGGATACAAAGGGGTCTTAAGTAGGCTGTATATTACGGTAACTCTGGGCCCGCCATCCGCCGTCCTTGGGAGGCTTATCAGTACGACATCGGCTCACAGGGGAACGAGGCGGGGAAAAAACAATAAATGCAGGCAAGCTGGTGAGATTATAGAATCCCCGGCAAAACAAACAAGGAGCAATGCAGGTTTTTGTTTTCTCACCCAAATCCAAAATTCATCTGAAAGCACCAACACCACCTTTCAACCTCCAGTTCTCCTCTATCAAGAGGATTCCTATTCAATTACACCTAATCTCGCCTCTATGTCCACGGTCGCTTTGCCCAAGATTTGATTTCTGTTTTTGACAAAGAATAGCAGTTAAATCCAAAACTTTATTGAAACACGGTGCATGATGCGTTCTCCCCCCTCCTCGCAATCCCCCCTTGATGACCCCTCGTCTGTGTTTGTCCGCCTGCGGGAGGACGATAACTAGAGAGGAAGCCCGAAGAAACAAGCTTACCTCATCTTCTAAGTGCCTGATACTGCAGAATGGGATCATAAGGTCTTTGCGGCGCAGGAGCTCCTACTGCAAATTGTTACTCTTTTCACTGCTAGAGTTTATCTCTTGAAATGGGGAAAGAGGGTGGGAGGGTGAGGCGGAGGGGCAGAAAGGGGAGGTGACAAGGCAAAACTGTTATCTTTCAGGGAAAAGTGCTCGCAGATTGGAAAGTTGCTTTGGTCTTGCCTGCATTCTGCAGGTTATGGGAGGTTAATGTGAAATTTCACAGCAAATAAAAGTGGCCAGCGGGGTAGGTGTGGGGAGGGGGAAGAGAAAAGTCAGAGGGGCCAGAGCTGCGGGCTGCTAAGGGAAGCGAGCAGGGGGTGGTGTGATAGGAATACATCTTAATCTGGCGCTCTGTTTCTGTCAAAGCTTGTTCCGGATCAAATTATGAGAGCTGGCCGGAGCGCTCAGTCCCATTACTAACAGATGAGCCAATCGCTCATCCTGTTATAGCTTTACAAGGCTTCCCCCGCCACTGCGGACAGGTACAAATTTAAGGTTGACTGATGCCCCAAATTGGATCCCATAACCAGGGCAATGGAACTACAATATCACTTTATGATCTGGGCGCTAAAATCCTCCTCTCCTCCAACACGTTTTGCTTAGAAGCGATCCGGCTGCCTTGCCCCCCCACCCACCTCCCGCGTTGACATTTTCAAGACACCACTTTGGTAAAATTCATGAGACACAACCTCGTTAGCGCTCGTGTAAGCGAACGGCAGTGAAATATGCATCCAGTCTTTTTTTTTTTTGCGTACTTGCCATGTCACGCTCAAGTCTTTGTAAAGTAGAGCTGTGATGCAAAAAAAAAAAAAAATCCCTACTCACGCTCGCTGCCAGATTTTTCATTGTATTTATAGACCTGGCAAGTCAGACAGAAGAGAAAGCCGCGAGAAAGAGAATCGAGTCGTTAGGGGAAAGGCATAAAAGCGCAGAGAGAGACTGAAATTATATGGTGGAGGGTTATCAATATAAAAATTTACAGCTTTTTGTTCTCCCAAAAGAGCAGGAGGACAGAGTTTAAAAATAAAGATAGACCTATGCGATGTCCTTCATCAAAAACACCCTTCTTGGTTTTAGCGTTTCCTTTATTAGTCTCTGCTGTCAAACGCAAGCAAAGTGCGGTAATGGAAGTGATTGATAACAGAGCATGAAATTAAAGCTTTTCCCCTCTAGAGATGCAAATACTACCTGCCCAAAACGGAAACCTTGCAAATTGTCACCGTCACGCATGAGGAGATGTCACCATTAGTTAAAGTGTCTGGTAAGAAATTTCACAAATGAGCCTCAGCGTATTGCTCTAAGTAGCAATCTCTGGGAAGGAATTTCAACATGAAATAAACATTTAATTCAAGCACAACGAAGGTCTTCATTTTTATCTAATTTTATAACTATAATTTAAGCGGGGCACCTTAAATCTCCACTAACATGATTTACATTCGCTCAGATAAACAATACAATGTACTGTAATGGTAGTTTTCATAGTTTTTTGTTTTTTTTCATGGCCATCATTAACAAATAACAAAATAACGAAAAACAATAATTATGATACATTCCACTCTTCAGGATGAACAAAGGAGACAATACGGACAATATGGCTGAAAAATGTATCGCGATTATCGATTTATCCACAGTTTTCACTCCATGCAATTTATTTTTTATTTTAAAGGAGCTGTGAAGCACAGTGAAACCCGAAACTGCTGCTGCGCAAGTTAATCAAGAGGTTGTTGCTAGGTAACCAAAGAGTGAGTGAGTTTGTTGATGCCACCATCCTTGTTTAGGTGGCTGTGAACTCTTTCCTCTGCCTACATCCCCCAGAATGCAGTGGGTTTCTGTATCAGAGTTCAGTAAAATGAGTTAATATTCTTAGGCATATTATCTATTGATATTGGTCATGAGTCTGTCGCAGTATGAATCGTTATTGATTTATCGTCCAGCCCTAACAGAAAGACTAAAGAACCCAACATTGATTTTCAAAATAAGAGATCAAAAAGAATGATCTTATATAGTCATAAAAGAAAGAAACTAAATTAAATTGGTCGGTAATGGTAATATATGCTTACAGTAAAAAAAAAATGTTACTTTTTTTTTTTTTGCAAATGGACCGAGCGCATGTTACTGATGATGCTGCACATTCTGCTTTGCTATTGATTCAGCAGAGTGATATCTTTTCCCCAGAAGGCAGGAAATTAAACGCCACATGGGAGGAGGCGAGGGGCATCTCTGACAAAAGAGAGGGCCTTTCTTCTGGCATCTCTTCATAAAAACGTCCACCAAGGAAGGGATTGAGACCCCAGCGATTCTAATCACACGTTTCAGATTCTCACTGTCGGTTGTACTGAAGTTAGTGCTCCAAGATGCACTGCAGCAAGTCGTCTTAGTGGTGTTGCTGGAAAGACGAGTGGTACGGACAGGATTCACTGATGGACAAAGGGCAGATTTAGCCTTTTGTTCTCCAGAAAATGTGACTGACTGAAAGCAAATGTTAAAGGCCTAAGTAAAAAAAAATGATGGGTTTTAGATTTAAAAATTTCAGGAATCATTAGGTATGCAAGTTCTAAAGAAAAATACTAGTGATCTATAAAATATAATAATCATATCCATCAAGATATACAGTAGTTGCATCCGTTTCCTCATGCTTTCATAATGCATATAAGTAGCACAACTTAAAGTAATTCTGCATATTAAGTTAGAAGTTGGTGAAATGCGAAATTTAAGATGCAAATGGATTCAGAATTATACTTACTTTAGTATTAAGGAGTTGCATCTACAGTAACTGCTACTAGGTAAGGTAATTTTATTTATATAGCACATTTTCAGCAATAACGCAGTTCAAAGTGATTTGCATGAATTCAAAGGAAATACAAACAAAACAGCAAAACCAAAAGAAAGACAAAAAGGTAAAAATATAAAACTACATATCGGTTCCCCGTCTTTAATAAGTAGTCCATAATTTATGAACTAGTGGGGATTTCTCTCTATATAAAACTAAATGTTGGTTCTCCATGTTTGATTTTATTAGAAAGTACTACTATGACTGTGTCATTTGTGTTAACTCAACTGTTCGAAGAGCAAAATGCCCAGCTTGTTCAGGATGGCTTAAAAGTGCAGAAGGTTCAAACGATTCGGAAATGTTAACATGCCGCCGTGCACAGATCTCTGGAACTACGGGATCACAAAACCTATACATCTGTGACCCTCTCAACAGCCTGTGTGAAAACCTTTGTCACACATCTGATGGATGTGCCTCAGGCTTTTATAATGGAGACTGGATTCTGTCTGTTTTCATGTCTGCATTGGGCTTTAACATTAGCCGCCTCACAAAAGGGCTGTGTCAGTTCTCAAGACCCCATTTCATCCCCTCATTTTACAACCAGATGTTCCTGTTTTTTTACATTTGCCTTTCATTATATTCCAAGAAGTTAAGTTTATTTATTTGCATAACACATTTTAGCAACAAGGCAGTTCAAACTGCTTCACATCATACAGTCACTAATTGTAAAACAAGAAATGAACATTACATTTTGTCAAATGGCATCATCAACACATATCGACTATGTTGATCAATGTTCCATTTACTGCTAATCAAATGCAGCTCTAAACAGCTGAGTTTTTGGCCTAAGCAAACCTTATCTTGATTTCTACACCTCTTCTTCTGGTCGTTTCTCAAATATGAGAGTTCAGTGCCGCCTCTAGGATTAGTATAGCAGAACACAGCTGATCCAACTGTGTGCAGGCAAATCCAACTTCATCCTGCTGCTCGACTTCCCAGCTCCGTTCTGACCAGGAAAATGCCACTCCGTGTCCAGAGTGCTAGTTTGTAACAGAATCAGCATGTCCACAACTCGACTCCTGTATAAAACTGTGGATTCCTGTTGGTTAAAGTTTACTTTTAGACTGACTGAGCTCCGGGAAGCAAGTCGCCCCAATAGGTGCTCACTAGCAAGTCCCCCTCTCCCCACCCTCTAAACTGGCTTCTAGGCACGTGCCGGTGGTCCCCTTAATGGTGCAATACATAAATCTGTCAGAATGATTTCTGTTTCCACTCATTGTAGCTCAAGCAGGGTTTACCCAAGCACAGACTGCACACGGGGAAACCTGAAAACCCGAGTCGTAACATATCCATTACACCCCAACAGGTTTGCCATCTTTAGCCAACCATGTGTATAACGTTCAGCAGCAAGAGCACATGTTTCTGAAAGAACACATAACGATTCAAAGCCACTCTGCGCATGTGGCGGCTGCCTCTGACTCAAGTAAATTGGAATTGAAAAAATAAATTAGTTGACTGGAATCACACCAATTTAAAAAAAGAAAAAAGTGTTTTGATAAAAATTTTTTGCATTAGGATGAGATTGTTCAAATTCCATTGACTGAAAAAAAAATAACAAGAGTTCACCGCCTGACTGCCAATTCAGTCCCCAACAGTGTGTGAGGAATATTCCCAGCAATCAGTAGTGAGACGTCGGTTCCAGTTTCACTGAACTCCATTTTATTTTTCATTTGTATGTTCTGAGCCATTGTTTTGTGTTGATGTTTAGCAATTATGAACTTCGGCCAATTTTTTCCAAACGATTCTCTGGGATTTTATCTTTTTTTGGTATATTGTTTTACATATTTTCTTATGTATATATTTGTTATATATATTTTACTATGTACATACATGTTATTTTTGGTTTGTTGGCCTCAGTTTACATGAAAAAGTGATTAGATATTTGCGACATGTTTTAGATTTTCTGCTCTTGTTCAAGCTGAGGTAAAACATCCAGTGGATTTCCATGTATTGAATTGTACAGTTCATCAGCTAAGGTTGGGGGCCGGCGGGCTGGACTGGTCACAAGTATTGCGGGAGTGACAGAGACAAACAGCAGGAGCGTGAGGTCGTGGTTAGAAATTCAGCCGGAGTGGGATTAAAGAAATTTGTTCCGCGCCGAGAGCAGGTTCACCATCCGGCAGCAAAACGACGTGTCAGATAAAAGGCGAATGTTAAAACACGGTACACTTCTGGGATTTTCATTCTTTAAAAAAAAAAAAAAAAAAAAATGTTGGAAACCATATTTCATCTTTCTCCCTCTTCATAAAGATGTGCTTCTTTGTGTGAGTCTCTCACGTAAAAATCTCAATTGAAAGTCAGCGGTTGTAACGGGACCAAATGGGAGAAGGCAGTATGGATGGTGAAACTGTAACGCACACAAGTTCAGTCGTCTCGCTGTTGTGGTGGAGAAAATTTTAAACGGCATAAAATCAGTTATGATCCATCTTCAGATGCCAGAAATGAGCTGGGAAAAAAATGATGCTGCAGTGTTTGCGAATTCCTTGAAAATGTGTGCTTACATCTATTAAACAGGCTTTGACACAGCCCATTTACTAATAAACTTCCCAGAAACTGAGTTGTAATACTAATAAAAAGAATAGGTGGCCAAGTTTGACCTTTCTTCCTTTTTCTCACAGACTAGCGTGGCTCTGCCTTTACTAATCGTTCTTCAGTAAAAACAAAAATGTGTTTTTGTTCCGGCGCCTTACTTTGACTAATCTTTATGCGATGCACTGCTGATAATGCATTCTGCAGCTGAAGAGCCGCAAAGTAACGGTGTTTCAATTTCTAATCAATAACAATATTTTAACAACTATTTAACAATAATTGCTTTTACTAGTAATGTAGGAGGCCAGCGGCTTTGTCAGCCTGCACGCCATCCTGTTAGGTTTACAGGACCGTAAACGTTTGTGTGATCAAATAAATGTCTCTTTAAAATTAAATCTGCACAGTCCTGCATCGTCTTCTTCTTCTTCTTCTTCTTCTTCTCAGTGGAGTCAGTTTCTTTGCAGTTGAAGTTAAAGTTTTGACACTTTACAAGAATGTGGTTGCCGGCTATGAAGTATGAGAAAGCGATGATGGGGAGGAAAAGCATAAAAAAAAAAGAGGGGGGAACATAAGTGTATTCCCGTTTTAACAAAAAGTGTTTACTATGTAACTGCACAATTCAGTGTGTACCATCTGTTGTGTCATCCCACGCCGTCTTTGGCCGACGCTTTTCACTGAAGGTGAGAATCTTCCCAAGCCCTTCCACACGCGCACACACCCATACATACACACATTAAAATTCACCCACACAAACCAGTTGCTGCAGAGCTCCAGGAAGGTTTTCTGGGTAAGGGAAGGAGGATATAACTTTAGCACCATGCTGAGATCCATCTGCTGCGGAGCCGTCCCCGTGGGGCCTGACATCACGGATGCTGCTGTGTCCCAGTTATCGCTGCTATCTGGGAGCCAAGCACCGGTGGAGTTCAGATGGCTCACAGCAAGAGAGGAAAAGTGGTTACAGGGCCGCGTGCAAAAAGTATTCACACTCTTTGAACTTTTTTTGACATGTAAGCACCACAAACTTCATTGTATGTCACTTGAGTTGCATAAAGCCCAAATGACATAAAGTGGGAATTAGAGCAGGATAACAAGCCAATAAGAATATGAACATGTGATCAAAATCAATAGATAAAATGTCTGAAAGATTCAACAAATAGAACATTCACTGAACTCCAGTCCAAAACTGCACAGCATTCTGGGGGAAGAGGAAAGACTTTAGCTCCTCAACCTCTCATGAAACGTTGAATAAGGCATCAACTAACTCACTCCCTCTTTGGTTACCTAGCAACAACCTGTTGAGTAACATGCGCAGCAGCAGCAGTTTCACGTTTCACCACTTTGCTTCATAACTGCTTTAAAATAAAAATGCAATGGCGTTTAGTGAAAACTGTGGATAAAAGAGGAAAGGTCAGACCACAAGTATGGCAGTATTTCAGATATTTACAACAAAAATCGAATTAATCATTGTCTATCGACTGAGATGAAATGCTTATATCGTGATACGCTTTTCAGCCATATCATCCAGTCCAAGTTAGAATAATTATGAAGTGGAAGAAAAAATATGCAAGCGATGCAGATACTGATATTAAAGCTAATATCTGCCACACACTGCCAAAAAGTGTTTCAGTGCTTCTTTCAACTGATGTAAACAATTGGCATTTTAGTCTGAAACACTTATTTTTATTAATTCTGTGACTTTGAATGCACCAGCAGGGTGCTCTGGATTTTATTTAGGGGTATTATGGTATAAAGGGCTCAACATAAATACGCATCGCACTTTTATATTGAGCGATGCAATGTTGGTCTGTTTAAAAAAATTTAATTAAGCTATTTAGGTTTTTGGTTGATGTGACATAAAGTCAAAATTAACAACACTTCAAGGTTTCCCCCTGGAAACTTGCTAAGTCCGGTGGTTGGGGCGCTCAGCAGTCGTTCGTCCAGCAGCCCGTCGTGTTTTTGAGTTAAAAAGTGTTTAAAGCTGACAGAAATTTTTAAAATATCACTTGACAGTTATGTGTTATTGAAAAATTGGAAGATTAATGCCTGAACACTAACTATAAAGTCTTAAAAAATTCAAACATTTTACAAAGACTAAAATAAGTAATACGTAACCTGGTGGGGGCACAAGTAAATCCTGGTGGCCCGCCAGGCTTATAATACTCTTGCACTTTACAGAAAAGAACTGTGAGATGTCTCAGAGTACCATGTGTTAGCGTTAATATAAAATGCATGCGTGATAATGTCCACATTGGGATCACATTGGTAAATACCTGGTTTGAAGTTTGGTAAAAAAAATAAAAAATAAATAAATGAACTTTTTATTTAACACCTGCTGCCTTCAAAGTTAAGCCAAAAATCACTAAAGCTCAGCGTACCACACGGATTTGTTTCTATTTTAGCTTATTTACGCTGATAAATTTTCTTGCACAGAAACACAAATGATTCATTGTCTTGCAAATAATTCTCCTCTGTTAGTAATAGTCACCTCATTAGTCCTACATAGTGATTCAGCCTGCTCAGTAGGGTGCAAGAAAACATGGAGAAAGATGGTGGAAAATGTTTTTCTTTTTTTCTTTCTTTTAGCTTCAGCATTCAAAGCCTAGTTGGGTTTGCACTAATGCATGTGCATTAGATTGCCAATTGCTTCAGCAGCTGCTAAGTGCCGTGGTCTGGTCAGCTGTGTTAAATTTGACTTCAAAGCTGGTGCAAATATGTGAGAAAAAAAACAATCTTTTAAACCTTTTGAAAAGACTGCAGCGGTTTGGTGGACCTGATATCAGTGTGCAGTTTGTCTTTTTTAGGCTTGGTTAAGTGGCAATTTGAACTTTGGGTTTTAATAACAAATTTAGAACAAAAGGGAGGTTATTTTAGAGTTATTATGTGAGATTAAATAGAGGATGGGAGAACAAAATGGAGAGGGAAAAAAAATTACATTAGCGAGATGAGAAATTTGATCCTGCGTTATAATCATATTTGGCCTTAAATTGCACGGAAGGATCTGGTTAATCTGATTCACTGTTGGGTTGGGTTGTATTTTTTGGAGTCTGTAAGTCTTTTCTGTGCACTTTCTAAATCTAAAGCGTACTGTTACCCACTAAGTTTTACCATGTTGTAAAGAATGGCAATTCTCAAAACACAGATGCAGATCCAGACATAATGCCACGTCAATCTGTAGCCAGCTTACACACTGTTGTTTTTTTTTTTGAAGCCTTATGATTTCTGTTATTTCAAAAACGCACATGGAATAATGAATTGGTCACTTTAAAACAGGCAATCCACTGTAATACATGACAATTTGTGTAACTTTGTAATTTGTGAATTTGACCAAAAAAACACATTTTTTTTTGTTTTTTTTTATTATTGTCTACATGCATCTTTATACTTATATATTTCAGCTCTTCAATCACAGTTGTCTTCAAAAATATATTCAAATGCAGTTTGTAAATGTTGATTTTATTTATTGGGAGGGATAAAAAAAAAAACTTCCAGCAGTTGTTTTGAATCTTTGATCTCATCTAGAAATCAGATTTGGAGCTTTGAGAATTAAATCTGCAGACCTTTGAGTTAGACAGTGGTAAAAGAAGAAATATTAGGCAAAAGTTCACAGCGCTTCTTTGTGTATTCCTATCACTGAATAAAAAAGAGACGGCTCTCAAGTGGTTTGAAATGCCCCCAAATCTCAGTTTCTATCAGTGTATGAGACAAGATGCAGTATATAGGTTCACACTAGGGAAAACCTGAAACCTGTAAAAGATAGCAAAATATGTTATAACTATGCACTCTTTTGCTTATTTACAAGACTGTCTAGGTATAAAAATGTAAAAACCAAGCTAACAAAATACTTGAATTAATTGTGAAACATATCTTGCAGGTGCTGTCATGGTTCAGCGTGGTCGTAATTTAATCAGACGGAACTGAACCTTTTTCCTTTGGTTTTACGTGCCCTCGTACTGTTCTAAGAGAGACATTGTTTCGGATGCATACATTTTGTTTTGGGGAGAAAGTCAAAATAATGTGCACCATGGTAATAAATGTGCCAGTGACTATAACAATCTAACAAAAAAAAAAAAAAGTACAAACTTATTTGTTTTCATCGTTTTAGCTAACAACAAACATTAATATTGTCATCTTTTCTTTCTGATGTAATCAAACACAGGAGAAGCAGAAACTATGTTATCGTTGTTAATTTCACCAGATGTTACAAGTCTAAAATGTGTTAGAAAAATCTTTTTGGCAGTGGCTAAACATCGATTTTGTTTGTTCCATCAGGTGTAAGCAGTTGACGTACCCGGAGGACCTCCCTCAGATCTCCGTTGTGTTCATCTTCGTGAACGAGGCGCTGTCGGTGATCCTCCGCTCCGTCCACAGCGTGGTCAACCACACGCCGGCACACCTGCTGAAGGAGATCATCTTGGTAGACGACAACAGTGACAGCGGTAAGATCATTTTCTGGCATCGTTTACGAAGTGAAATCCAAATTTAGGTACAACTTCCTTTAAAAAAAAAAAAAAAAAGTAGCAAAATAGAAAAAATATATAATCAGCGAATCAGTACAAGACAACCTTGGTAGATGTTTTTTTTTTTTTTTTTTTTAATTTGTTCAAACATTTCCTCAAGTTGCTTTTCAGATTGTACATCAAACTATCCAGAGGATATCAGCGTGTTATAGATTTGATTATTCAATCGTTTCAATTACTTGTCGATAGTTAAAATGGGGTGTATATTAAAGCATGTGGATGTGATCTTACGTTTTTGCCTCCATATATTCTATGTGTTTAAGTAACAGAAGAAAGAGTGAATAACTCCTGAGGGTGAACACATCAGTGTGAGGGTTTTAAAATAGCTTAAAAACAAGAACGAAGGAAAGTGGGGGGGATGGGCTTTATCTATCCTTCTTTAAGCTGCTGCATACTGCCGTCTCCATAGCGATGTGGGCAAATCCTTTAGTTACATCTATGCTGTGACGCCCACACCAGCCGACAGCGTTTTGGTTCCACATCCCAGGAGCTTTTCTGTTTGGAGGGTTGACGGGTCGTCAGCTGGGTTACCGACCACACTGGGCTACTCCTCAACTTGGCACAAAGAAACAAACCTGCCTCGTTTAGGATTGGCAGAGGAAAATGGTGCTATAATAGCATACTGAGTGAAGGCTGATGAGGATTCGCCAGTGCCTGGTCTCTGTTCCCCGCAGAGGAGCTCACTGCCTTCCTTCCAAAGAGGGAACAGTTAAAAGCCAGCGAAGAGACAGAAACAGAAACCGACACCACTCCCCTCTTTAGATCTGTCAACCCTCAAATTTAGGCTTAATGGGTTTTGATTTTTTTTACACTTAAAAATGACCTAATTTGAGTGTGATATATGGAGTATGTCAGAAGTATGCATAAAGTGTAAAGGCAAATCAAGACGAGGACTAGCCAAGCAAAACAAGATTTCATCATAAGCAAACACAAAAGCTGATTGACACCCTGTGGAGGAAACACATTTCAGCCACTTGTATGTCGTTGTTTCAGTCACCTCCCAGAGCTGATAAGGACAGGAACGTAGATCGACCTGTAAATCAGGAGCTTTGCCTTTCAGCTCAGCTCTCTCTTCACCACTTCAAACTAGTACGGCACTAGCATTACAGGAGTCGTAATGCTAGTGCTCTGAATAACTCCTAAGAAGGGATTGATGGATCCCTCCATCAATCGCCTGCTACATTTTTCCCTCATTTGAGAACAAGACCCTGAGATACTTAAAACTCCTCCACTTGGGGCAGGACCTCATTCCTGAGCCGGAGAAAAGCACTCCATCCTTTTCCAGTTCAAAACCATGGTCTGGGATTTTGAATCGGTGATCTTTTTCCTGGTCGCTGCACACTCGGCTTTTCCAGTGAAAGCTGGAGGTCGTGGTCTGATGAAGCCAACAGAACCACATTGTTTGCAAAAAGCAGACACCTGATCCTGAGGGCTCCAAAATGGCTCCACTCAACACCTTCACTGTGCCCAGAAATTTACTCCATAAAGATATGGATCAGAATGGTTGACCAAGAGTCCAACCCTCACGGAAAACGAGTTTTGAGTGTAGACCAACGTCTACGTCTCTGACACCAGTCATACTGGGACCTATCGACCTGTATCAAGGGACCAGGTACCCCATACTCCTGCAGTACCCTGTACTCTTTAGGTACCCCTCAAGTCTGCAAAACGCATGTGATCTATTTGGACAAACTCCTACGCACCCTCAAAGACCTTGAACAAATCAAAAATAGTGAAGTAGTTTTATCGACTCAGCTAACAATTATTTGGTCCGTTGTGAACAATCATATTCTGCGTTTATATCGTTTAAATTTCATCTTCAGATAATTACATATGGGGGGTAAATTGAGATGGTGACATCACTGCAAAAGTAAAATAGCCCATCCAGCAGAATGCTGTGTATTCTTCACTCTTCTTACCAATGCCACACAATGATATGAAATGGGGTGTATCACAGCTGGTACACAAGCTTTGTAGCATGTGTACCAGCTTCACATGTTGGTACACATGTATCAGACAGTTACACGTTCGATACTTCACGACTCGTAAGTATCAAGTCGTGAAAGGACTCAATACTTACAACATGCTTATACTGACCTTAAATGCACTTTTAGGTACAGCAACAAATATGTCAAGAGCATTCTGAGCAATGATTTATATCATAGTAGTATAAAGCCTTAAAACTAGAACACTCTGGAAAACTGCTGTCTGACATGCCGATTTATACTTGAGTTGTTTTAGACATAGCATCTATTGAAAATATCCCAAATGCTAAGAGATTGAAAGACAGAAATCTGGCTCTGTGCTTTTCTTATGTACAGCCTGTCTATTTGTGAGGGCCTCCCTTACTTTGGGTTAGTGCTTTGTTAGCCCCAGAAATTGATTTTTGTGCAAAGGTTGGCTCAAGATCTTGTCACGAAAACAAAGACTGCTACATTGGTTACACCACCAGTCATATTGTATTAATGCTACGATGACAGTAGCCTGATTGAAGCTTCCTTATGCATACATTCCCTCGTTAGCTTCAAATGCATGTTGTCATTTGAAAATGAGTTATTATACCATTTTGTCTTTGATGGACAGACTTTTACATTTTACATTTGTAAGGGGTAAGTCTTTAAATCCCCAGTATAACAGGACCAGGTGTTTTCAGGTGAGCAAATGGAGTGAAGTGAAAGCTTGAAGTAGTTTTAGAGCAAGTAACAGCTGTGTTTGTTTATTGTTATGACTGCTCAGGGATAACTTGAATCAGCCATAATTAATTTAATGTCAGCAAAGGACTTCTTGACTTTGTGACGTGAGTAGAAAGTGGAACCTAATACCTCAGTGTTACTGCACAACAAAATGTGGGAACCTGAGGGCATCGAGAATCAAGTTATTATAACATGGTTATAACAAATACTTTTTAAAAATAAAATTATAGAATCCCCTCTCAACATAAAATCCATCCTTTCAGAAAAAAAAAAATTGGTGACTGAAAAATCCCTTTGTAAGACTCAAATGCTTGAATAAAACAACTTGTGCTTCAAGTACTGGTATAGCTAACAGTTCATGGAAAAGAAATGCAGTTGAAGCGTTTTTAAAGTTTCATCAAAATTTCTAAGACTTTTGCATTAGCATACCGTGATATTCTGTTCTCCTGGGGTATACATATTTAATAACTCACAGTAACATTTCTTTTAGCCTCTGGTCGTTAGGCTGGACGAACCTCTTTTTATTTTCATCCTGTGCTGTGCACAGGATGGTAAGGGTGGACGAGGTGAGGTTATAAAACGACTTCAGACTTATTCAAATTACGGTTTGCCATCAGTTGTGCCACAACGGTTATTTAAAACACATTTCTTTTTGAAGATGGGTTTACATTACCCATCTGCTGCACACTTGGGTAACAGAGCAGAAAATAAACCAAAGCCCACCAGCAAATCCACCACTGAAATAACACAAAAAAACTAAATGAAAGTTTGTGAGTGGCCTAGTTAAAGTCCAACCATAAGACCAAGTGAGATAATGTGGCATATAGGTTGTTCATGCACCTCTGGCAAAATCAAAGCAACGCTAGACAAAGGCCAACACATGTGAAAGTGCCATTGCTTAACACAAACGCTTAATGGCAATTATTTAGGGAGTGATAAATTTTTCACATATAACCAGGTTGTTTCAGATAGTTATTTTTGACATTAATAAATGAAAAAATCTTTTTAATCTTTGTTTGATATTAATATTTTATTGATGGTATAAAACATGTTCGACAAACAAGTAAAAACAAACGCACATCTTAAAGTGTTGGACAAAAAATACCCATCTGTTTTATCAACAAATAACATGGCTGTCTAATTATCTTGTTTTTTTTTTGTTTTTTGTTTTTTTTCTTTTAAATAATGAATAAATAAATTCTATTCCCACTAATTAAATGTTAAAGAGATTGCCTAATTGTCACAGTGATGCTCCAGGCACGGAAACGCATTAGTAATGTCAGAGCAAAACAGTCTTTACCCACAGAAAAGTAGCCAAATTAAAATTGACACCAGGCCAAATTTGCTTCCACGGTTCCGTGCGATGTCTCTAAACGACCTCCAGGTGTTTTCACCGTCCGTTTGCCTCTTGTATCTTTAATAAAAGGTCACATTCGGGACTTTACCACATTTGTCAGCTCCTCTCGTCGGAATAACTGTCTCCCAAATCTGACGGCGACTCGTGCTGAAGCGTGAGCAGATTTTCGGTGACTGCTCCACTGCAACATTGCAAAATTAACATTAGCATGACCTTTTCAGGAGGGCCCCGCCTCAGCTCAAATGTGACTGCAACACGTTCGGTTCGGCAGTGACATTTGGCTGGTGATGGAGAGGTTCATTCACAGCAACAGCTCCAGCAGTCTTACTTAGCATTTCCGCTCCCATTGATCACCTTTTTGCCTCCTATGTCAACCAGAATGACTCCAGTTTATTGTTGTTCGCGGCGCTAAAAGCACAGAAAGGCGTAATAAAGCCTACAGGATCCTGATCCAGCAGCAATTTATGAGTTAATGATTCATATAATGAAAACAGGAGATAAACTTAGCGACAGTTGAGTACAGCTCATAAAATTAAATTTATGTGATGATAAATGACCTAATCATTGTGTACATTAAGTCCTGCTAAAGCTTGTGAACATAGGAATGGCTTGTTAACGTTCGGCAGATAAATTTATCTGACACGGCAACAGAAAATGTTATTAAGAAAATGCAGAGTTTTATTTACATCTGCGGCCTTTTACTTACCTGGTAGTGTGACACAATACAAGGAGGGCTAGTAAGCTTTACATTTGACTGAAAAGAGAATAAAAAAAATCTTATTGACTTTTGGCGTTAGAAAATATCTTTAATTTTGCAAATTAAATTTTTTTAAAAATATATGATAAATCATTTTTATTAAGTTATTCTTTGAGCTGCCTCTGACGGTGCATATAATGAGCTCCGTCGTTGCCAGGCTACCAACACAACACCCAAATGTCTTGATGTCAACTTTTAAATGGATGTTAACAAATCTCTTTTTTTAGCTGCTATTTTTCAACCGTCCTTTATGTGAATTTTACATGCCTGAATGGTTTATCTTGGCCGTTATTTTGTGCATAGTGGTTAAAAAAAAGACAGATATGGCACAAAGTCTTGAAGCTTTTCCACCTCACTCTATTCCTTTGCTCCTTTATGTCATGCCTCCAAGCCAGGATCTGTTCTTAGTCTGCAGCCAAGCTCGCTCCCGAAGGTTACAAGTACATCTCAGCATAAACTTCCACTTTTAAAGTTGGTTTTAAAGTACAACTGAGTGGATACATTTTCAGTAGTTCACTACAGTCATTCGGTAATGTTTCCCTAACAATGTTCTCAAACAGGTTTTCCCTTCAGTACCATAATATTCCTTAAAGAATATGCATTCATTCTACTGTATGTTGAATATTTATTAATCTTTCATGTTCCACTTGCAGGTCTGAAAAGTAATCACTATTCCATAAATGTGTTCAGTATGTTTTCTTTTCTTTCTTTCAGTTTTTTTTTTTTTTTTTTTTTACTATTGACTCAGGGGGTTGTTCTCCTGCATTTCTCTTTTCTGGCAAAGTCCAAAAATGATTACACTCTAAAAGCTTTAAATGTGCTTTAGCTCCAGGTCAGGCTGGTCCTGAAGGAGTCATGCTGAACTGGCTTTGGACCTCCAGTCTTCAAAGATGTGTGTTTGCTTCGGGAGCCAGAATCTGACTTTTAGCAATAACTCGCGTAAAGTAGAATGTAAAAGTAGAAACCTCTTGTTTAATAAATTTTTTTAATTAAATAACATTTGGAACCAGTGCAACCAGTGTGCTCAGACACTTTGTGACATAAAGAACACATGGCAGCGTTTAGTTTGTTTTTTGGCTCTCGTTGGGATCCGGGGTTTGGATCTTTGTGGGGATTTTTTTGTTGCCTGCTGCTTCCCTGTTCATCCACTAGATGGTGCCTAGAGGCTGCAACACCTTGGAGGGCGTGCCCGCTGACTGAGGTCAGCGCACCTGTGATCAATCACCATATGAGGAGCAGACTGCCAGCACTTCGATGCCTGAGTGTTTGCCAGTAATGGTACTCAGCGCCCTTCCGAGCTACCGCTCAGTGTTTTCGCTGAGGTTGCTTCTAGTTATATATTCTTGTTGCCTCTCTCTCAGGGGTTTCCTTGTGACGCTCTGGAAATACCTCCGTGAAGCCAGAGCTTCTGGCTTCGCAGATTTCTCCCCTCGTGACGCCGTGGATCGTTACCCACTGGTTGCCCGAGTCCCTCTTCTTCACCTCTGCAGATTAACCATAAATTGTTCCTGGATTCCCAGCTGGCAGTCGGTTTGTTCCTCGTTCCTCCTCACCTGAACTTACCTGTCCGCCCTCCATCGCAGTCTCCACCATCTACCAACGAACTCAACCCGTCTAAGCTCCACTCTGGAACCCAGACCAATTCGAGGCCCAAACCCCGGAAACCAGTGTATTACCCCCCCCCCAGCGGAAGATAATCTTCATTTCAAGTAAGATCAGTCTAATTCTTTCTGAAGCTCCACTTTCCGACTACCTCAAACTCACCATCTCTATCTCATTGCTCTTCAGAGTACAGACGACCCCTCAAGGACAAGAGCCACACATCATTGTCAAAATAAACTTTATTCGTCTGAATTTCTGTTCTCCTGGTGGTGGTCTGTATGTGGGTCAAGAAACTACTACTTTCATGGCAGCTCTTTGCCCAAAACTATTCAGTTAACTAGGAATTTTTGCTGTTAAGGAATTAAGAAAATATTTCATGGGACACAAACTGTTTTAAAAAAAAATCTTGTAGTATAATTTTGTTTAACTCAGGGTTTATTACTGAATATGTTGTTACTTCCTGCGTTCCCTTTCTTCGTTGTCACAAATAAACTAGATGTTTTGTAAAATGTCAAATTATGTCTTAGAGTTTATTGTGGAATTGTTAGGTGATGGTTTGACCATCCTGTTTTAGAGTTTGAACTGGAAGTGCACAAATGTTGTCCAAACTTCTTAACAATTGTCAAAAAACCCTTCAGTTTTCGTAACAATGTTAAGCTATGAAGCCTAAGCTACCTTTAGCATCATGAACAGCTAAAGATTAGCTATTCATGGTATTCCTAAAGTGGTCATTTTTACTGTACCCCTTTTTTTTTTTTTAAATCATTTCTTTATTTAGTCAAGCATCCAAAACACAATATTACAAAATTCAAAGAAGTTAAGGCTTCCTTAGTTCTTTAATTCCTTGTACAAAAGGAAGTAAAACAATTTTCAATCTCAAACATCTTCTGTACAGGCAATTGTACTGGAATTATTGTAAATTCTGTTTTTGTTAATGTTGCTTTCCTATGAATAAATGAACTAATATTCAACTATACAACCTCTGTTTCTTAGAAATCCTTCCCATTGCTTTAAAACTGCTAGCACCTGCCAACAGGTACTTTGACCTGGAGAATCGGGACATGCAGCATGTTTATCACCACATATGATTTCTGTTCAGGGATTATGCTGGTCACGCCATGACATTAAGGTTGTTTGGAACCAAGATGTTGCTCTCTTACCTGTGTGTGTGTGTGTGTGTGTGTGTGCGTGCTATTGTCTTGTTGAAACACCAATTTATGGGATATTTTTACTTTGGCTTAAAGCAGTGTGGATCCTTCAAGAACTTTGATTTCTGCAGCCTTTTCCACAATCCCTGATATGCAATAAAATGTCTAGACACATAGGATAAGAAATATCACTGTAGCATAATGTCTAAACCACAGTGCTTGAATTCAGTCTTTAGAGCAAACGCCCAACATGTCGTCTGCAGCCCTTAGATCCAAAAGGACAATCTTGCTAGCATAACTACACAAAATGTCCCACCAATGTCCTAAAGCACTTAATTTCTTGAACGTGGTAATGTTTCAGTAACACATCATCAGCGACATGTATGTCATGACAGCTGGCTCTGTTAAATTTCTATTTCTTTACTACGTCCACTGGCAAACTATTTCACGTGTAGAAATAGATTTCATTTTACCTTAACAGGTGATCTGGTAGGACTGCTGTTCATTTTAACAGAACTATTTATCAGGGCACCAAACTTAAGCCTCAGTTCCACTCAGCGGTATGGCACAGAAAGGGTTGGGGCTGGTTTGACATGGTTTGGTTCAGTATGTTCTTTCCACCAGCGTTTGGACTCTCAACGGGCAACGAAAGGCCTAAGGTAGTGTCATACAACTGCGACGACAAATGTGACGCACTAGTATGTCTCATTCTTGTTGGAAAAAAAATAGCATAGCAAACCACTGTGACACTTTTTAGCACTTCTCTTCACAAGAAGCACTTATGTTGGAACTTCTCTTCATAGAAAGAGAAGTGCTAACAGAATTTGAGCTTAACAGAGTCAGAGCTCTGTTTAGCTCGGACTAAAACAGCAACTTCACGAACCAGAATTTATAGCGTGCGGATTTTTACATCACAGCATGTTGTTACCCTCCTGTTGCTCAGTGGATCTAGTTTTACCCCAATACTTCACTCTTGCTTGATTTTTGTATAAGAAATGATGAAATAACTACAATTGCTAATGTAGGAACACCAGAGCGCACTAAATGAAAAGGAACAACATTAAAGGAAAAGTTGTAAGGACTTGTCCGTTGCTTTAAAACACTGCCAGAAGGTAACACTTGTTTTCTTCCAGGGTCAATTCTTTTAAGTTCAACCTCTTTCCTTACAGCAGACGCCACAATATATTAAGACCTTCAGCTGGAAAAGGACTCCTGACAATCCTTCCGCTCACTGTATGTCCTCAATCACACAGGCGAGGGATTAGGCTGGCGTTTTTTTTCTCCCTCTCTCACTGGCTGATTTATATTGCAAGCCAAAGTCAGCAGCTAGGTGTGGATGGCGCTCAGAGGCGGTGTCCCACAAGCGTCCTTATTAATCTCTCTTTCAGAAAGTGGAACGCTCAGCAGTAACCCAGAGGAGAAGCTCAAACAACCATCAATCCTCCAATAAAACACAGACAGCAATTTGCAAACCTCGCGGTAACACGCACATGTTGCTTCCGCCGAGGACAGCCGGCAGCGTGTGCGAGCACCGAGGACGTAAGATCTAATATTACAGCAGGAATAAATACATTAGTAGAGAAATGCATCAGAGGGGACGCCTGCACATTCTTTGTTACACAGCAGCCCTTGAACAAGAGGCTTTTCTTTATTTATGTTGAACAGCATGACTATCTGAGGCAACGCCAGACTATTATGTTTGTTGGGAAAATATTACACCCTGACCTAAAGGAATCAAACGCCTTTCTCCTCTTGGTCAAGATGAAAAATGGTCCTTCATTACTTCCTTTAAATGCATATGTTATTTGAGAACATTATTAAGAATCAGTCTGCGTTTTATTGAAGACGTATTATTGCTTTGAAAGGAAAAATAACTTTGCCCTAAATCCATTCAGGCCTCTAAATGCAGGGATTCAACTCATTTTCCTACTGGCACATGGCTTTGCGTATTGTAGCGAAAATGAACTTCAGTTGCTTTTTTTTTTTTTTTTTTTTGTCCTTCAAGTCACATTTTCATATTGGAACAAGTACAATTATATAGTATTCAATTTAGCAAGCCATTTAGCAATGTAAATGAGGCATTAAAGGGCCATTTTGAATAAGGGAATAAGCTGATTCTTCGGAAGATCAGCTCCTGACACATTGATGTGCTTTATGTGCTTTATTTGCCTCCATTTTGCATAATGTGTGTGTAAAGTTTAATAAGCACAATATTCTACAGCATCAGAGGTTGCTAAATTGCTTTTTGGCGTGAGCCAACTTTTATTTTTCAGTACTAAATAATCTGGAGATGAACGCTGAATGAATAAACATCAGTTTGTGTGTGTAAGTGGTCAAATAATCATCAGCTGAATATACAGGAAAGTTGGGCTAGAGGCCATCAGTTGCAGGCGCTGCATTTAGCATGCCAAGGAGGGCGAGTCTTTATCAGTGCAAAGTGTCTAAAAAGCACAGCATGAGATGAATTAATGCTACCTCTGGCAGATTTAGGGTTAAAAGTGATCTCCTAATTTTGCAAATGCGTGTTTTCGGACTAAAAGTATAATTAGGATTTTGCGGCGTCTCAGCAAGAAATCTGACTTGAATCTGATAGAAGGAGGGAGCTAAAGATTAGGGTGATGGAAAGTAGGCCTTCCAGCCACAACTACATAAAACAGAAATTGTCAAAATACTGTGGAAACATAAAGAAAGTTGGCCAGCAGTAATATAAAATGGTTGGATTAGTGTCATTCTATAAAATATTCTTGTAATGTCTATAAAGAAAGGTATAAATCAGAGATGCACAATATTAAATTTTTTTTTTTTTGTTCGATATCCGATATGCCGATATACTCAAACTCATTTGGCCAGTAACCGATATCAATATCGATATTTTTTCCCTGTATACCTACTTACTGAAACTATATGGCTTTTTCTGCTGTGGAATTAAAATACTGCATTATCTTTGTCAATTTATCCTGCTACGAAATGCAAATGCTAAAAAGGAGGCTGAAAAAGATGTAACACTTTCAACTTGCCTGATGTTTAATGTCAAATTTATTCTTGACATCCTCTCTCTCTCTGAGACAATGACACTCAAACAGTGCACATTTGTAAATCTTCACAAACCTGCTCACAAGCAGCAAGTGAAAAGCACATCAGTCGTGCATTAATGTTTAACAGTGTCTTATGACGTTCTGTGCTGCAGGCATCACTCTCACTGGTTTGTCATATATAACGCCTTTGATATCGGTGAATTATTTTGAAGGAATGTCCGATATTAAATTTTGCAGCTAATATCGGCCGAGGGCGATACCATGCCGATAATATTGTGCATCCCTAGTATAAATATTTTTAACATGTCAATTTAAAATAAAAGGTACATTTAAAAGAAAGCATATTTATGTTTCAAAATTCCCTTTTTTTTTTTTACTTTGTTTTATTAGCTGTTAGGCAGGCCTGCCTGTTTCCAATCATAAACAATCCTCTTGGTTGGGAGAAAATGACTTCTCCACTGGAACTATAGCATGTTGCTGCAAGACTATGAGAATATTTCAGAATCTTTGCGCTTTGTTACGTTTTGTTACTGAATAAGACGTGATGCGAATATGTATTATATGTTAATATTAGAGGGGATCCCCTCTAGCTGTTTGGTCTTGTTGAAATTTTCATTGCAGCTCTTATGCCAATGTAGGTGGCATAATTAAGCATAATCTTCTAAACAAGCCAGCAGAAATGTTTTCTAACCTTTGGTAGAGGGTTGAGGCTTTATTGAGTTATATTAGCTACTTTTTACTTGATTGAAACATAAATGGAAAACCTTTTGTTTTTTTTTTGTTGGCCTATTTAAAAACAATCATATGAAAACCAGTCGTCCTGTTTTTCCTTCTCTGTCCCAGTAAGTGTTAGGCTCTTGCCTTACATGTGCAACATCACTTTTCATGCACAAAGCAATTCAAAGTGCAGCGCTTAACATCAAAAGAAATACAGAAAGAAAATAAAGCTTAAGCATGCAGGCATCGCATAGAATACAAAGATGTTAAAACGCAGATTAGTAAATGTTTTTGTTTTTTTTTCAGGAGCTCATTAGTCAGTTTTTCATCAGTTGATCAAAAACTGCTGCAGAGAGAATTTAGTAGCCCTGATTTAAAGGAATCAACCGATTCTGCACGTCAGGTTTTCATGGAGTTTGTTTCAGAGTTGAGGAACGTAGAAAACAAATCGTGTCTGATCTGGTCTCAGAGGACCTGAGGGGTCTGAAGAGCAGCTTAGAAACGTATTTCAAGCCAAGAACTTTTAGTTCTTTAAAGATCAATAACAGAATTTGTCAGATTATTAGACACTTTAAATGTATGAGAAGGGTAATGTGAATATGTACAAATTGTGGGCTTTGAAAGCTGCTTTTAGTTATAAAGGGGGAAAAATGCTTCTCAAACCAACTTTTTTGTTTGTTTGTTTGTTTGTTTGTTTTGTATTGTAGGATGCGGTTGCTCTTCTAATTAGCACTTTTTCAGTGCGATCCTCTCTTTCCGAGCATCGAAGCATCCTCCAACGACACGCCAGGGTTGTTGTCGACCCTGTAGCTGCGAATTTGTGTGAGGTGGATGTATGATGAAGAGGGATCTAAATCCTGTAGGTGTGAATGAGTACAAAGGAATCTCATTTTGGTTCATTCCGTTGGAAAGTAGTGAATGCAATTTTGTACACTTTTGAAATTTGATCTTGTGTTTAAATATGTGAAGCCATTATATAACACATTTGTGTTTTGAGGTTGTGTTATTATTTAAGGACCATATTCCGACCCATTAGTGGCTGTCAGTTTATTTACTTGAATGATTCAACACTGAGAAGACCAGAAAGCCTTTGTCTTGTTATTTGATATTCTTTATTTGATGTAATTCATGCAAACCAAAGATTTATTTTCCCTTGATTTACACAGAAATAACACTTTTCAAAAGCAGATTGACTCTATGCGTCTAAATCTCCATTTAGCGTTCACTTTTTACCTTTAAGTTACTCTGACTTTCTGTGTAACGCGACCAACAATTTTCGAAGTTAATTTTAGACAGTGTTATGTTCAGGAAGGATGTGAGAATCTTTTGTTTACTATTTACTTCTGTTGTTTTTTTTTTTAGTGGAGCTGAAATTCAACTTGGACCAGTACGTGAACAAACGCTACCCGGGCCTGGTGAAGATTGTGAGGAATAACAAGCGGGAGGGCTTGATCCGAGCCAGAATCCACGGCTGGAACGCCGCCACGTCTCCTGTCGTTGGCTTCTTTGACGCTCACGTCGAGTTCAACGCTGGCTGGTAAGAAAAGGTCACATTTAACAGGGGAAAGTCCAAGCTGCTTCTTTGTTCTGGCTCACCTCTGCCTTTGTGCTTGGCTTATTTTTTAAAACAGAGGGATGTGATGTAACAGCATGTGTAAAAAAAAAAAAAAAAAGAAATATGTTCTGCAGTTTGGTCTGGTTCTGCTATAACACCATATCAAGCTCTAACTGATACATCACTGTCTGTACAGCGGCCCAAAACATAAATGCGGGTTTTCAGGTGCTTTTTTAAAATGTGTTTCTCCATTATTAGCACAACTGCAGCAACTGATGAAGTTCAGCCTGAATGATGATATGCGCTGTGCGGGGGAAGGGTATGAGTAGCGCATACACGAAAGTGATTGAAACTGCTAAGACACGCCCCCTCACTCCGATTGGTTGTTTCTGACTGGAGCGTTGTGTTTCAGCAGTAAGGACCACAGGTCCTTACTGCTGAAAGGACCTGTGTAAATGAAAATAAGTTCATTTACAATGAACTTATTTCTGGTTCATTGTAAATCCAGAACATAATCAGTTTATTTTTTGTTGTTTTTTTTTTTGTGATAACGCCAACATGTTTAGAACGCCACGAAAAGCATGCTACGTACCATTAGCGGTACTTGCACCACAGATTGAGAACCCTTGCCGTAAAATATGTACATTCAGCAAGCAGTCCTGACCATTTCAGCTCAAAGTAATTTTATCCCTGGGTGCTGCACTGATTTTGGTGGAATGAAGTTACTTCCCGAGATCTCACCGCGTCTGCCTGTTTCATAAGTTTACCAGCAAGCTGAGATCGATGCTATTGGCACCTAATTTGCGCTTGTCACCTTGTCAGTATTTGAAGATGAAGTGTAGCGGCAGTTTCCTCGCAAGCTGCCTGGAAGGCAAGAGTTCGACACGGCAGGAAGAGACGGCTGGAGGGAGAAGTGGAGGAATCGAGGAGGACAGCAGCTTGTGACACTTGGGTCTCACATTAGTAAAAGTCTCTGGGTGATCCGGTGCTTCTAGCAGAGTAGATGGGTAAAACTGAAACAAAATATAAAATTATTTTGTCTTTTCGTCACCGGGTCTGCCACAAACATGACATAAATCTTTACGTTTAAAAGATAAAATAAGGAAAATAAGGTTAATTTCTTCACAATCAATGCAATTCCAACTGTAGTGCGCGGTTGCAGCTAGCAATGATCTTAGTAATCAATCAGTCATTCTGATGATTCATTGAGTAATTGGATAAAAAAAAATGGCACATTCTGCGGGTGTTTCATGTAACCACTTAAGCCTTCTTTTTTTTTTTTACACAGTATTAGAAACAGGTTAAAATATGCAAATAAGCAAATGGTTCAATTATTTTTTGACTCAGAAAATAAGAATCCTGTTGCCTAAAATACATTAGCATAGCATTCTTTTAGTGTACCATTAGTTATTTGTAGCAAAGAATACATCTCCAGCTCAAGAAATACTGTTTATTCATTTCTTGGTTATTTTTTGGATTAAAAATTGGATAGCATAACGTAAGTAAGTTTTTATTCATTGGGTGAAGCTAAAATTATGCCACTGGAGGAGTTTTGGGTCTTAAATGCAAAATGTTTGTATTTTCTTGTACAATTTTTACTTCATTACCGCTTCCAGTGTGTTGTTCTTTCAGCAAATTGCCTTTTTTTTTTTATAAGTCTGTTTACTCCAGTTAATGATTAATCAATTGCTAAATCAGTTGACAATTATTTAAATAATCGATTAATAATCAACTATCATTTCAATCCTGCTCCAGGGTGATGAAAATATTAAATCATTTGTCGTAGGAATGGTTGTACAAATCCTGCAGTGCATCAGAATCTGACGTTTCCTTCACTATGTAAATCTTCCTGGCTGTTGTTCTCTGGACAATTTGATATAAGCTGTAAACAATTAAAAACTACACATGATTATACAGATTGTATGAACTCTACAATAACCCTGCCATATATTTGGGAGATGTTGCTGGTCCACTTGTCCTGTGGTGTGGGACTGAAAAGAGACACCTGATTCGACGGTGGACAGGAAGTGATGACACAACAGTTTCAGGTGGAACTGGAAAATGGCCAAGGGATTAAATCATCTTCTGGCTTTATGTAAAATACTGCAGTATGGCCTAGTTAACAATGTAACCTTTCGTGGATATTCCAGTGCTAATTTCTTCTTAACTCCAGCTTTGTAATTCTTTCCACTGTTTCAGAAAAAAAAAAAAAAAAACATGTTCAACTCAACCTGTAGTGTTTAGATTCTTCAAATTTTTCAGTATATATTAAATTGTTCTTGACACATTCCCAGCGCACATGACCAGTGACACTTTTATTATTTATTATTCATTGATAACTTTTGTAGCTGCAGCTTTCTTTAAGTGCAAACGTGAATAAATCCAATCCAATCAAATGAAATATTCTGAAATTTTCACACTCACTGAAGAACAAAAAGGTCAAAGGCCTCTGATTGCTCCTGTGCTGTTCTGTGTCTGTGCTATTCTGATTTGTACAACAGTACAAATTATATTGCAATATTAATAATATTGCACTTTAATAATGCAACAGTAATGCAACAGTAAACTGTAAATCAACGTCCAAGTTTTAAGCAGTTATGAAAGTCCTGCTTTGAGGTCTAACATCGGTCGTTACACAATTTCTGAATTCAGGTATGAAGCTGAGCTTACAAGGCTGATTTTACAGTGGTGCTCCTAACAGAAAATATTTGGTGCACCAGTGCAACCAGTACACAATTTTGGTGCAGATCCGAAATTGTGAACGCTGACCTTTGACCCATCAGCTCCCAGCAGCTGACGGGTCAAGACTCCTGTCGTTGTACCACTTGAAAGCAATCCATTACTTTATAAATATTTGTAGACTCTGTCTGCATCACTTGACTCTAGATTTTTTTTTTTATTTATTTATTTTTTACTTCTTTGGCCACAAGACACTCGATTTCAATTATTTGGAAGGTTTTTCCATACTTTTGTCATTGTAGTGTCCTTGGATGCTCACAAATAAGTCTGTCACAATAAACTACTAATAAGTTAATCACATAATAAATTAAAATGAGCTTGATAATTTACATACAGTTGATTATTATTCTTTTGAAGGGCAATTTTGTTTGGAGACTTTATAGTCCATTTTACATATGGTTTTGATTTTGTGTGGGGGTTTTTTATTACCTATTTCGGTTGTTGTGTTTTATTCTGGATGTTTAGAAAGACTTCCAGTTGCAGTGTGGAGCGAATCTGGACAGAATTAAACCTTGCTGGTCGTCGAGAAGGCAAACTTCCCTTATTCTGCCATTATCAATGTATTATTGTGAAATGGTCTCAAAAAAACAACAGCGCTGTCGTTTATCGCAATAATTTCTGGGATAATTTATGGTCCCGCAAACGTTGCCACCTTGATAGACCTGCTGACGAATCTCCTGAAGTCTATTTAGCTAAAATCAAAACATTTGAAGGGAATGCGGCTTGCAGAGGGATGTTTTAATGATCCTTGGTTCATGGCTGGAGCGCCAGTGCTCAGAGGTCACACACGGCATGCCGACCACTCAGGAAGCGGCGCACATGAGAGTCAGCATCATTGCCTAATGATACAGATAATAATTGATACCTGTGTGGTTTCCGCAGCAGTTTTCCCCATCTGTTCTTTCCATAGCTAGACGTGCATTTCCTTCCTTCCCCCCACGTTGGCGCTCTCACCTCCACGCAGCGTTATCGGTCTTCACCCGTCTCCGTTCTCACTCCGGCCCGTCACCAAAACAGCTGTACCTGCTGCCAACGTGGGATTTGTTTTTCTCCCTGCTGCCATCCTCACAAACCTGCGCAGACACACACACACACACACACACCCCCACACACGCACACACACCGACAATCAGTCATCTTCGTCTTTATTCGACGACCAGCAGCAATAGCTTTTCCTGCCTTCAGATCTGCTTTTGCGCCAGGTTTTATTTACTGAAGTCAAAGAAAACGCGAGCGGCGTCGCTGTGATCTTTGCTCAAGTGCCGCTGCCGGGTGGAAGGATGTAGCGATGACAGGCATCTTCAAGAAGCGCATTTGTGGTGCTTTTCTGTCAGAGCGTGTGTGTACGTACATATAAATGTATATATATATATGTGTGCGTGTGTGTGTGAATTTGTCTCGGGCTGTATGCCACTGAATAACGCTCTCCTTTATCCAGATAGATTCACTCGTGTTATCTGCAGTTCCTGTTTGTTAGAACGGGAAGAATACCTATTTATCATAATATGATTATTCACCATGGCACATGCACTGATAAGTGAGACGGATGGCAGCTGAGATGTTGCGGTGAGTCTCCCCTCAGTGACCTTGCGCTCGCTGCCTGTGCATACTGAGCCTGAGACCGCGCTGTCAGCTCCTAGCTGCAGCACTGTGATTCATTGGCGAAGGCTTCCCCTCCAGCGGGGGTAGAAGAAGGGGGGGGGGGGGGGACATTTGCAGCTGAAACGTATCGCTGGTTCACGTTATTATTAAGGCAAACATAACTGCGTCGTGACGTATACGGTGCGTTTGAAAGCAGCGGTCCATTCCCTCACAGCGCGCCGCCTCATGGGGATTTAAGAGGCCGCTGGCTCTCACCGCAGCAGCTACGGAGTCTGAATGCCGCAGCTCTGCTTTGGCTACAACACGAGGATGTCAAACTGCAGCTTAGGTTACTGAGGTGTTGCGTCAACCGCCAGTCCGGTCCCTGCCAACACCTGACAATGATTCAGCCCTGCGACAGCAATTGTTTGTCGCGCCCTAAACGGGAGCTGTGCTGTAACGAAGCAGATTAGGAGGAAGGAAGGAAAGGCGCCGTAATTAGGGCCAACCGTTTCCATGGCGTCAGCCGCCGCGGCTGTTCGGGAGCGCGAGGAAATTGATATTTATTTGGCTTCTGGAGCCAAATCTGCGGTTATTCACAGTTGATGATAACCGGAGTTACAGCTGCTCCATGCCGACTGTAACGCTGAAGATAATATTGCCGTTGCAGGGAGGTTGTAGTAAGTGCCACGCTACAGACAGCCGCGCTTTGATGGATTTCAAACATGCCACTGCCTTTATGAGCCACCAAGAGCATCTGAGAACAAGACAGACTGAAATTCATAAAACTAAGCCTGGATCAAATCAACCTGCTGTATTTATTGAGTATGTCATATTTCCCACAGCTTTAACGAAGAGAGCTTTGTAAAAAAAACAACAAAAAAAAACAAAACATTCACACAGTTTGGAACTTTATCCGCATTTTGGCACGTCATGATGTCAAATACTATTTATTTATTGGTTTTTCATTAGAGACGCATTG
This sequence comes from Girardinus metallicus, assembly GCA_903067095.1. Lineage (NCBI taxonomy): Eukaryota > Metazoa > Chordata > Actinopteri > Cyprinodontiformes > Poeciliidae > Girardinus > Girardinus metallicus. The sequence goes on along the minus strand of CAEGAE010021865.1, from coordinate 33,167 downwards.
ATCCGATATTAATATCAGTATCGGCCCTGATTTTACTCAAGAATATTAGATGAGCTTGTAGTCATGGTGGTGCAGAAATACTTTCAGTTCGTGGCACATAGCTTTTTTTATTCTTAGCAAACGTGAATTATGCTCCGATCATACTTTGTGCAGGAGCGGCTGGATTGAAGTGAATGGAAAAAGCCTTAACAATTCTGAGATCCTCAGATCTGCAGGCTAAGCTGACCCCCAAATCCAAAGACAGGAAAGAAAAACAGTATAGATTTGTGCCGCTTCCACAACTGTTCAGTGTCTAACCACGTCCTGAGCAAATACATTTGGAGTGAGTGCAGAATCTCACATTGCGCTCTTTAGACCCGTCTCCAGTTTTATGCCTCTGGAAGCTGCCATGTGCTCCAGGTGAAGCCAGATGCCGTAATGAATTGAAATTCTGCGCGTGGCCCTTTACCTTCTTGAAATTCAGCCTCTTTCATGGGAGGCAAAAGAACGGCCGGTTTTATTACGTGCTCTAAATATGCATGTCGGAGCCGCTCTGTGAGACTGGCAGCAGAAATTACAGTGGCTGGTTGCACAGGCAAAGATTTAAAATGGTTAAAAGCCCTTCCCATATTACTTCCATTACCATATGCATTCAGAAAATGAAAATTACAATTCACAGGACTTATTTTTAGCATTTCTTAGTTGCCTGAAGCAGAGAAGCTTGGTGCTGTTTTCCGTGAAAACCAAATAACAGTATTTTTTTTGATACTACATAAAATGTTTCGCTGAAAAAACATCAATGAGAAATCACACCAAGAGATTGTGATGAGTAAGTAATAACTTTTACACTGTAAAATGTTAAATTAATTAGCCAATAAAACATCTAATTTCGCTTACTCAGTTGATTTTTACCATCACATCCTTGTTACCTTCTAAAAACAAAAAAAGCGAAACATTGTCAGTGTTTACTTTAAGGGCCATCAACAGCATTTTTATATTTTTCAACATAATGAACTGCAGGTTGAGTACTTAGTCAATTTAGACCATTTGCAAGCCTGGTTTCAAGAAATGTGGAACAAAAAAAACAAATTCCTGGCATCGGTGCATAACACAATGGCTGCCCAAAGTGAACGCAGAGATAGCTTCAATGTGAAATAATAGGGTGAAAGTGGGCATGGTGTCTAGTGCAAGTGAGGAGGAGACAGGAGAAATATTTTCTGAGAAGCAGTAACTTAGAGATCTAGCACACCAGAACCCTACACAGAAATTTAGAAGTAATCAGGGATGCTCCCAGTCTTTTTGTAATTCACCCCAGTGACGTATGACCACTTTAAAGTAAAACCCTGCAATTCTTCCAGCGTTCGATCTGGTTTGGATCGCTCTTGTTGTTTTAACACATTAGCACTTTCATTTAGCCATGTAGTGGTGTGCAACACACGGCAGAAATGAAGTGAAGCATCTGAGCGCCTCACTTCCTTGTAGATCAGGTAAAAACTGTTACTTCAAGCTAATACTTCACATCTCTGATTGTGATGAAGTTTTTTAAAATGCTCACATCCATTTAGGGAAGTGTTACCATCAATAGCTGTTTCATCTATTTAGCGTGGAGACCGAGAAACAATAAGTTGCTGCTGTAGCTAATCATCATGGGTAAACAGATACAAGGGAAGTAGCTGAAAACATCCAAAGATACTTTGTACTGACAAAGTTAAGCATACAGGACTCAAAAAAGCATTAAAATGTTAAAACTTTAAGCTATTAAACAACAGCCTTAGGCCCCGCCCACACAGAGACGGAAAGCTTTTTATCTGTACGTCCACACAGATTCGGCATCTTGGGAGACAAGAAACGATCATTTTTGGCAACAGGTTCCAGAGCGGATAAATGTCCACACTCTGGTTTCATGTTTCCCTGTGACCATGCGACCTGAGTTTTTTTTTTTTTTTTTTTTTTAAACAATGACATCAAACTCTCACAAACAACAGAAGTGGCATTATTTGTGTTTTTGTGTCGTTCTGTGGAAGTTTTACAGCACCAGCGACTGGTCTGGCATATCTGCAACATGTTCCTGTCGTGTGGATGAACATTTTTACTTGATCATGTTCGTCTTTGTGTGCATGAAGGTCTTGGTCTTCTTGAGAGTTTAAGTCGACGACTCCGTTTGTGGCATCTGGTGTTGCCGTGGCATGAACCATGTTGTGTCCTCGCCTCTCTCATCCTTTGGTTGAGGATTCCAACCGCTTTACAATCCACAGGCAAAAAGTTTTTTGAGTCGACACTGTAATTGATGAGTGGAGAAAAAATGTGTTGTCCGCACTTATTTACTTTGACAAAGCTAACCTCCTCTTCCTACGTAGAGCACCTTTTGAGAGCACGAATGCTCACTCTGTCCAATTTGTGTCGCCAATATGGGGCCACACATTTCTTCAACACATTAAGGGCAGGAAGGTCTTTCTTTGTCTAAAAGACATTCTATTTCCTGCTTACAATGGCCTTCTTTGCTGTGAGACTCAAAGCATCACATTCTACAGCCCATGTATGGTAGCTTTGTGGCTTTCTGTTTTCTAGTGTTTGGGTCCAAAAAATATATATATAAAAAAAGTGGAAATGTGGATTAATTTTTTTCTCATGACTTAGAACATTTTCAAGATGTATTTGCTTCTAAAATATGTTAAATGCACTTTAATTTTCTAACCCTAGAAACCTGATTTTATTTCTGGAGAGAAATTCTTTTCATCAATTTACCAATAGCCACCGTGCAACAATACGGACTTTCTGAAACAGAGGTTGGTATGCTTGACTGTTTGAGGTGCAACGTTAAACATTTTTGTGCCACACGCGAAATGAAAATCCACGTTTGTTAACCGGTAGTGTCCCGAGAATTACGCTTTACTAATTTTATTAAGTGCCTCAATGAAAGGAAGCCAATGATGTGTGCCACCTTACTTGAGCCAACTGCACTTGCTCTGGTGTATCCATTTTACAGCTGGTAGAGTTACGTTCGCTGGAGACAGCTGGATTTAAATGACCTCACTGAATGGATGCTCATCCTCCCTGCTCTTTATGTTCCACTTTTACTAACATCTGATCCTGCATTGTCAGCGGTACATACCAGCCAATGGGTGTAAATGTCCTTGTGGCCATTGTTTGCAACTGGCTCCAGACCAAAACACTCCAGCTCTTACGTAGGTCGACAAGTTAATCAAGCACATTTGATTAGCAACAACTGACCTACTTAATTTTATTCATTTATTTATTTTTAATATTTTCAGAGCTGCATCATACTCAATGTGGCACAGTGAAGGGAGCAGCAATCGAGACCGCCATCAAATATTCAGTCTCGCGTGAGTCATTACTTGAGGGAGGGGAAATCCTAGTCTTTAATATGGAACTGAGAGCGACTGGGTTCAGTGGGGATGAATTACTCTTTCAGTGTTATGTAGATGAAATGGCAAATAGAAAGACAGATGACGCATGCTCGCCTGTCAAAACCAGATGTGTCCTCATTCCCAGAGCTTCTCTCGTCTCATTAAGCTCGTGGATACTGAGATGATCTGGAAGAGTCGTATTTAACCTGGAAAAATAGCCTACTGTTGCTCTGGGCGGTAACGACTTTATGGGATTCTTCATAAATAAAATTGATTCTGTGAAAAATAAAAATGTCGGCATCCTCCCGAACGTGATTACTGCATCCACAGTAAGCGAGGAAGCAGTGAATATAAACTGTAAGACCTAATATGTTTGGACTGTTTTGATCTAGTAGAGCTTTCTGTTTTATCGAAAATATTAGCTTCATCTAAACCTTCAGTTTGCATGTTGGACCCAATGCCAACTAAATTATTCAGAGAAATGTTCCCTTTGCTTATTGACTCCATTTCAGATTGATCTATCCTTACAAAAGTGATACGTACCAAAGGCTTTTAAGGTAGCTGCAACTAAACCTTCTGCCAAACAAAATGCCTTAATAAATTACAGACCTATATTTCATCATCCTGGTCTTGTGTCTTTTCTGGTGTTGTTGGGTCTCAGTGCTTCTTTGTCCTCAGTTGACCACAATATTCTCTTAGAAACGGGTCGAGGGAACAGCACTTGGCTGGTTTAGCTCGTATCAGTCCGATAGAGTCTAATTTGTTCATATAAGTGATGAATCTTCTACACACTCCAGGGATATTTGTGCAGTGCCACAGGGTTCAGTTCTTGACCCAATTCTCTTAAGCTACCTATATGCTTTCAATTGGAAGCATGTAGCATGGGATAAATTTCCATCATTATGCCGATAATATTTAGCTTTATCTGTCCATAAATCTTGATGAGTTCTAACCTGGCCACTTTCATTCATTCTGCTACTGGCCCCCTCTACTACTCTCCATTTTGTATAACTTATTGTTATTTCAGTAGTTTATCTCTTCCCTTGAAAAGCCTGGCATTCTGTTTAGCCGTGATACCTTCTTGAAGGGAGGGCATCGACTGAGAAAACGCTGCCAGCAACTAAACGTTCTGCTTCTCCTGCTAATAACTCTTTACTTTTCTGTAACATAGACAATAGTTTCAACATCAGTTCTTCTGTTTCTTTTTGTGTGGATGCTCTGTCTTCTTCCTGTTAAAGGGGAGTTTTTCTTTCCACTGTTGCTTTATACGTAAAGTCAACGGCACAACGCAATCTGGTGGGTTTCCTTAGAAAGATAACTTTCCACATGAATATGAACAAAGAACTGAATGTGATGAACAGTTTGAGAATCAACTGAAAGAAGAAATTTGTATTGAAACAAGATTATATGTCAGTTTAACTTGTTAAAAGAACACCTACATGTCTAATCTGTCCATGAAATGTTAAGGGCATCAGATGTGCATCAGATAGTCTGTTTCTATTTTTATCTAAAAAAAAAGAAGAAGAAAACAACCAACACCAGCTGCATCTGGCTAAAGCTCTGAGGCTTTTCAAACGGGTTCTGTTCAGAAGTGTTGACGCTTTTGAAAAAACTGTCCAAGACTTGACTCCAGTATTTGTTCCTTTCGCTTCACACCTCAGCACTATGCCTCTAATGTGTGTTAAAAGGCACCAAGCGATGTGTGTTGATTGACAAGATGCACTGTGGTGCTTCTGACGTGCATCCCACTACAGGAAGCCCATTAGCTGCTCACAAGTTGATGGGTGTACAATACTTTACAATGCAAAGAATGTACAAAGAAGAACATATTTAGCAGTAAACTGAACCCTTGCTCTTATGTTGAAGTAGTAAACGTGAGGATGTAAATACTTTAAAGTATATATATATATTTTTTAGTTTATAGTAATTAACTGAGGTATTTGCAGTCTGACACTGACTGAACTGCAAACACGCTGCGCTTTTGTTGCGGAAAAATGTTCTATCGTTAAAGCCAGTTTAAAGAACCGGTAAGAAAGGAAGCAGCAGTAGAATTATGACTTTACAAGTCCCCTGTAAGTCTTAACCATTCAGTGTTAAAACAAAGAAATGCTTCAGAATTTGACTGCTGCCCAGTTCACATCAAGTTAAAGCTTTATTACACCACAGTGAGCAGACTCCATTGGCAAAAAAAAACAAAAAACAAAAGGCTGGGTGAAGAACCGTCCACCAGGTTTTTGCTGATGAGCCTCACTTAGCTTGATTGGGAGGCTGGTTGCAGAAGAAGTATTCAGAGGCTCCATCGCTCCCATCAAAAGATTCATCATTCAATCTCATTCTGCCACTACAGACCAGATCAGGGACAAACAACTCTAGGAAAACAGGAAAACATCATGCTTAGGACCAGTGGTACACCGTTCCTTCTGGTGTGGTAACATTACATTAGAGATCAGGAACTTGTAAATGATAAAAACAATAAATTAGCAATGATTGGATGACATAACTTTTATTAATGTTTCATTTTTGGGGGGGTAAATGTCCTTTTCACATGCCTCACTGTAGTTTTGGTCCACTGCTTATCACGGTTAATCACCCTGTTCATACATGGCAGTGGTGTAGGTGTAATGTCCAACTTTAAGCTGCTGTCACGCTGATTCCTGTATACAGTGGACCCGATTCGCAGGGATTTGGCACCACATGCCTCACGAGCCGCCCATGAATAGCAAACATCTGTGAATACTTGAGACCTGCTCTAAGAATGCTTATGTTAATAGTTCAAACACCAAATCCGTCTCATTATGCATTAATATACATAGTAGAAATTGTTTTAGCCAGGTGCAGTATATCTTTCACATATTCGCTCTTGGGGGTACAGCCAATCAACGCAAGAGAAAATAAATGTCGCTCTCGGATTGGCTGCTTTGCAAATGCCAGCCAATAGTGTGTCAACTAACATTTTGCATTTCAGCTACCAAGCTGCATCTTCTTGGAAATATTTTAGGCATGCTCACCAAGACAATCTGCGAATAGGCAAATTTTCCACTAAAATCCACAAATAGGTGAATCCTCCACTACTGAACCGTGAATAGGCGGGGGTCTGGTGTGCTGATAAAACATGTTATGTAGATCTTAATGTGACAATATAAATGGCATTTGGTGGAACATCAAGTCCTTTCACGATACTGAAGTGTGTTTTTGCTTTTGATGTTCTCTGGTTTTGCATATTGAATGCGCTGATGTCAAGGGTGTGAAGTTCACACAGTTCTACTCCATCAGGACTGAACATGTTTATTAATGTTGTTAATAAATATGCAGCAGATGTTTACAAGATGTCTTTAAAAAAAATCTATGGCAACCTGATTTATTGAGTGGTCAAATTGTGTCTGTTTCAGTGTGAAATATAAATATAATGCTATCCAATGTTTCATTGGCATTAAAACAAGATGCAGAGCACAAGAGGGGCGTTAGGCAGTTGCTTGCAGGTTAGAAATTTTGTAGACTTTGCTCTCTATGTACTGCATGAGCTGACAACATCCTCATAACTCTGTACTAATTCACTGAAAACTTTATCTAGCTAAGGGAGTAATGTATTTCCAACAAATAATCTTACTCATCAGATTTTCCTTACGCATAAGGAAAACTATATTTTTTCTTATGAGTAGGGACAGACAGAAATATGGTGCATTGTGGTGTTCTTTTGAGTGAGAAAGCTGAACACAAATGAAAACTTTGACAGGCAGGTCACTTATAGGAAACGGGGAGAAACAATAAAAACACAGCTGACTGACCGTTTTATAAAAGCTAACTTTCTCCAGCCGGGCAGGGTAGGCGAAGCGGTTGACAAAGCAATCTGAAAAAAAGACTCCTACAAACCAAACATCTCTTTGACTTTGAAGGAAAACAGCCTTGTTTGCGGGAGATGAGGGGGGACAAAAAGTGGCACCAAGGTTGTTGGGTGTGTAAAACTTCCTTAGACATGAAGTGTTATCACTTAATAATATAAGGAAGAAGAAAAATACTTTTAAAAATGAAGCAAAGTCAGACAGGGTCCATTTCTTTTGATTGTGTGTTTACATTCCATGCAAGAGGAGTTTGTTTCTAGATCGTTTTTCAGAGTTAGCTTTAACCAATTTAGTTTGTGCAAGAAGCACTTGTGTAGCTTAATGAATTCTTGGCCTAAGAAGTAGTTTTAAATAGCTGAAGGAGGTTACTGCACAGCTTGTGTTGCTGATGAGAAACCAAGAGACGCAGACATCAAATGTAGATAATTAATTCTCAAAAGCACCACATTTCTGACAGTGCTGCAGCATTGCCTCTGAAGGGTCAGTTAACAAACCTACTGCTGCTACTGCTAATGATGTACTGAACAACGAGGAACTCAAAAGAAGATGAGCTTTTTGAAAAAGAAAAAAAAGCATACTTGCTTAAGCAGATCAAAACGAGAGAGCAAATGTACAAATTTTTGTGTTTTGCTCTCTCAACTTTCAAAATAGTCGTTCCTTCTTTAAAAAATAAACTTCAAAGACGCAGGTTAGAGGCTTACAGGTGTTAGATTTTACATTATAATGTTATAAGGAAGTTGACTGGTTGCAGAATGGTTCGATTGGGTGTGTAGCTGGAAACGGTTTGAAACTTAGGAACTTAGCAGATGGCTGGAAGGTCCATCCATCTGTCACTGTATTTCAAGGTCTGGCTTTACTGAGATGAGCTGGTAAAATGAACCTTTTGGAGAAAAGAGTAGAATTAGCATTTCCACAGAGGAAATACTGTTTCTTTCTTCTTTAATAAATAGCCACTTATGCAAACTTTTCTGAGAGAGCCAAAAGTGCTGAGGGTCCGTTAACATTTGAACTGTGGGCACATTTTCTTTGACTTGGTAAATTTCTTCAGAATTCAGTAAATCAAGTTATTGTCCAGTCATGAATTCATATCCTGATCCGAATTGGATCTTTTTGTGATACAAATTTGTATTCTTTTTTTTTGTTATTTTGGGAAAAACTCACAAAATATGTAAATTTAAAAGGAATGTTTGACAAATAAGCCATTTGTTTTCATTAGTTAGTCTACACAATATGTTTTCTTTTGTTTTGTTCTTTTTACAAAAAAAAAATATATATATATATATGTAAGATTTTTCAGTTTTGAATAGAAACCATTTTGGAAGTGTTGCTGAATGTTGAACATATTCTTACTTCTATATTCTTACTTACCCTGCTGCTGTAAAACTGTGGAAACTACCAATATCTCTTACACTGATCCGAATTATTTAAGAAACAGACATTGGATTCTATCTATAATTCAAAACTTGCAAACTTCAAGGAGTAAAATAATAAAACTGTTTCATCCATATTACCTCTCATTCTGTTGTTGTCTCTTTTTCTCGACAACAACAGATATTTTGCCCCAACACAAATTAGCATTAAACTTAGCATGTTAAGTATTATTTTTTCTATGAATTAATAATATTTCTGGCTGTACAAAACGTCAATTTTCTTCCATTTATTAGTCAGGCCACACAACTCGTGTGTAAACGTTTAGGGCGGCGCTTGGCATTAGAACGAGCTGAAACCTGGGATCAGATAAGGATATTAAAAATAGAAGTAGTCAAAAGTTCATCAGTGATGTCTGAAGTGCTCTTCACATTTATTGGCACCCCTGGCAAAGATGTGTAAGAAAAAAAAAACAAACTGAAAAGTAACTGCTTATCACAGTCGCATCTCTTACTGAAAATGTTACAAAAAGCCAGCCTTCCCACTTGTTCAATGGGGGAAAAAAAGCTAGGTTGGACTCAACATCCCGCAGTCTCACAAACAAATCACAGTTTGTGAGACTGAAGGGTCTTGCGTTTCTCACCAGGCGGCCAGCAAACACAGGAGCACCACAGGGGATTAGATTCTCAGGACTCATTTTCACTAGTTACACCTCAGACTTCCGCAGAAATACTCTGATGACTCTGCAATCATCCGGTGTAGAAGAGAGGGACAAATAGCTGAGGACAGAGAGTTGGTGGACTCATCTTGTCTTGAATGTGAGCTAAACAAAGGAGGTGATCTTAAATACTTTCTTAGATTTCAAGAGAAAGTATTTGATTCTGTAAGTCTTGTCCTGGAGAGTGATCCTCTGGATATCATCATGCAAAAACATGTTCTTCATAAAACGAAGAACATTGCAGGAAACACTGAGCATCATCTTCATCAAACTGTCTTACACCATGGTATCTTCAGTCAGAGGCATCTGCAGAAACACTGGAACATTGATCACTGCATGAGTTCCTTCGTATAGGCGTGTCAAACTCATTTTCATTTTGAGCCATATCAAGATTATGAACGTCCTCAGAGGTGTCTTATCAAGTGTTATCTTGAATGTTTTGTGTATGTGTCCCTTTAGAGTCTAGAGGGCCACTTAAAAAGTTATAGGCATCTAGTCAAACTCGAGTTTGACACTTGTGCCCCAAAATAACTCGTTGAAGAAATGGGAGTAATGTAAGTTACAGAAACTGATCATTTCCTTCAGGGAATATTAAAGTATTTTAAATTGAAGTGAACAGTAAAAAAAACAAAAAAGTGCCAAAATACTTTTTTTTAGGATTTTGTTCCCAACTTAACCAGGCGTTGCTATAACAGTGATAGGCAGTGTGACTAAACCTTGACTAATACAAATATATTCAGTCATCTATTTGTATTCATTACTCGCCTTTGTTTTAAAACATCTAAAAACTTCCCTGACATTACCCAACATGTCAGTCTTTGCTATCTACAAGGTCTGTAGTCGTAGCAACAGCCCAAACCTCTACACAGCAGGACTAAAGTATGCACCACACTGTAACTTCCCGAGCAGCGAACTGCCATGAAGCTTCTGCATGAGTTATTAAAAACAGGTCAGCTCTTAACATGGTGTCATCTCCTTCCTTTCCAAAGGGCTGAACCCATTCTGACCCGGATGAAGGAGGATCACACGCGCATCATCCTCCCTGCCATCGACAACATCAAGTACAACACCTTCGAGGTGCAGCAGTATGCCAACGCCGCCCACGGCTACAACTGGGGTTTATGGTGCATGTACATCATCCCGCCGCAAGAGTGGCTGGACAAGGGCGATGAGACGGCCCCCATCAGGTGAGGGCACGAGCCAGAGAACGGCCTCCATTAAAGATGAGGATGTTTGATGAAATATGGATGGCTTTGGGATACGACTTATTCATGTATAGAGACATCAAACTGTGGGGATCCGCGGTTCAGTGTGCTGCACACAAATAAAGCCGTCCCGTAGTAGGCTGTCTAATTAATATGACGAACGTCTTCATTTTGATGCAGGATCAGGAGGCCATTTTTGATGAGGTGTCATTAGAGTAATTGTGAGTTCCATCACCCCCCACCAACACGTGACCTTCAACCCTCAGCCTGAGGACGGGGAGGCATAAAATATTTTGATGCAGTCCAGAAGATTTGGTCCATAAGAAATACAGTATAGAAAGTACAAACTTCACTGTGTGAGAAGAAGGACAGCAGTGACTAGTTATCACCATAAAGGTACTATAAGGTTTTAAAAAGTTATGGATTCAAAACTGTAAAAAAAAACTGTATTTGAACTTGCAATAGGCAACTTTTATTTTAAAAAAATGTGTTGTTTACATATTTGTTAAAACTATCACTATCACCTGACAGTATAAAATGAGGAAGCAGTAATACGAGATGATGAGCCACTTACAGTATCTGAATGTGGTTATGTTGTTTAGTCATTTGCATAATACAGAATAAATTCCATTTTGTAAAAACAAAATAAATAAATCATGAACAAGTATGCAGTACTGTAAAAATTATCCACCTCCTTACATTTTGTTTCATTATCAAACAAAATGTAATAAATGGCAAAGATAACCTGGGCTGCCTGGCAGTATAACATAAGAAATTCACAAACAGGTGAGAATCAAAGCCTGGAAAAGGTCACAAACCCAGAACCATAGTTCTATGCATTGTGGGCAGGAATGTCCAATTACCAGTTATTAGACTCAGGAAGCAATTTCTCTTTTTTTCGAGGTCAAAGGTTTTGTGCTGTTTGATCTGTTACTGGACTATCAAGTAAGGTTTCCAGTACTAGCATCTAAATTACAATAACATGCATTCCAATGATTATCCTCTGAGATTATTTCATTATTGCAAATAAACAAAACATTGGCCTTTTAATTTTGAACAAGGGAAGCAAGAAGTAAACTTCAAGCTAGTTTTATCCACTGACCACAGTTTGTCCATAGACGCTTCCTCTTCTCATTGCTGATGACAGTTTGGTGCGTGGAGCTAAGTGTCGCGCGTCTCTTCAAAGCTTCGTAAGAACAAGACATCACTGAGTGTCGGCCGCTTGGCATGTGGTGCACAAGCGGCGCAAGAGGAGTTTCAGACGCCACAGAGTCTGGTCCGTTTCCCTGTTGACAATCGGCTACCAGCCGACGGATCGCCTCGGGGGCCGGCTGAAGTGTGTCGGCTGTGTGGATTTCTATTGGAAATCGCTATGCCGCTTGTTTTCTCAGGGTCTGTGTCCATCAGTGACAGAAGCTCTGTCATCCTCAGAGGTCACGCTACCATGCTTCTTTTCTTCTTTTTTGGGGGGTTTTTTGGATGGATTGAATCACACACACACACAAATTTGCAAAAGTGATGCCAGAATGTGCAAAGCTGTCACTTTCTAAGAAGACAGGACATTGAAACCATTTCGGAGACGTGACAGAGACCGACAAAGGCTTTCATCTGAAACTGCTGTGATTATTGATGGCACGTTAAAACGGAGACGACAGAACGGAAATATTGTAGAGATGGCAACCGAGTGTATTTTCTAGAGGGGGCAAATAGGAAACACTCAACTTAAGTAGAATGATAACAATTTCCCAAGTGGAAAACAAGTGTTTATGTGTACCATTCTTGTGCAGCCAAAATGAGAGTCCAAAATCATTTTTGAAAAGATGCACAGAACTTTTCAGTGTGCCACTTACTTGAGCATGATGCAAATGGGCAGAATATATTTAAAATAATACATTATTCATAACATGAACCTGATGTAAGCTAAGGTTGGAATTCCCTGCACATTTTTACTTCAAGATGTCATTCAGCTTAAAACTACAGCTAAAAACAAACCAGAGGTCAGCCGCTTTGTTTCATTGTTTAGCTACAACACCCTTAGGTGTGGAAGTTGTTACTGCAGGTAAAAGATTCATCCATTTTCCGTACAAGTAAGTTGTTAATGAAAACAAAAACGTCGGAGGAATCGCAAAAACTGTAAGAAGTTTCTTGAACCGACACCACTCGTAAAGCAATATGCTAGCTGTTCATTTACATTGCTAAACAAAGAGCTGGACTTCAGCAGATAACAGGAAGGTGGAAGACATTACAACAGTGTTGCTTTGTTTGAGCCTTTTGAGTGGAAATTCTTGATCTGTTACGGAAAACGCTGGATTTTTAAATGTTTGTAGCTTTTTTTTTTAAGCATAACATGTAGTAATGATAACCACTCTAATCGATAACATAAGATGTTAATGACATTTTAAATTTGTTTCTGAAATAATGTAAAAATAAAATTTTAATGCTAACACTAAGTGCTTTCCTTCACACACCTTGTGACATCATCCATGGTCTTGATCAACTATAGAAAAGCCTGTTAAGGCTGCTCTGTTGTAACAACGAATTATTAAATGATCGAACAAATCAGCACATCTGATGATAAATGAATGTTTTGTTGTCCCAATTTCTAAATTTAGCACATTTGTTGATTATTTTGAATTCATCTTAAAGAAAAAAAAAAAAAAATCTTATAATAAGTTCCATTCAAGGACGATGGAAGGGAAGTTATAGAGAGGAGCTGCAATATCCCCGTGTTGCTGAAAATTTGCTAAAATAATCAAATGAATAACAATGCCAATATCACAAATGGTGTTTTAGCTTATATTACATTCACAGTTTGACATGGGTGTGGTTTATCATATTTGCTTTAGCCGTATTCGCCATTTTCCAACCTATTGCAATAAATGGACATTATTGCAACGGGCCGGCACTGGAAAAAAAAAAGAAAAAAAAAAGAAGAAGTGGTATGAGCAGATCAAAGAGTTCAGAATACGGCTACAAAATTATGAATGATGCCTCTCAGTTTTAGATGGTTCATGTTGCCCTGTCCCATTCTGTATTACTTGCTATACTGCAAGCAGCATGAGCAAGTATTAGGACATGGGATGGGAGACCCCTGCAGGCTCACCATCTGCACTCCAAAAATAATCAAACCATGTGACGGCGAATCAGTAAAACACCTCAGCACCAGCAAAAGAGTCACCTTTTTGTGCAAGAACTCACTCTTTAAGGTATTCAAGTTACTACCCTCATGCATAGCATAGCAACTAACTTTTTTGGTTTTGTCAGAGTAACTCCTTATTTCTTCTCCTTTAGCTAATTTACCTCTGCTTTCAGATTGCTGCTGTAACATCTCAGCTCAGATGTTATGAGCAAATTAAGAGGTGATTCTTGAAGCCACTTCAGATGTATGGAGTTTAGCCTCCGTTTTTTTTTTTTTTTTTTTTTTTTTTTTTTTTAGGAGGAACAGGTGGCTGTAATTATTCACATAATTGGCTTCAGTTAATTGGCTCTAGTAAGGGGGAATTGCCTTAATATCGCGCTTTTGATCACCTTGCACATCAAACAAAATGAGAACACCATGGAACTTTGACAGGAACTACTTTCCACTACTCAAAATTCCCGATGTATACATCGCGCCTTCGGTGCTGACTGCGCCGCCGCGCTGAGGACGTCTCCGCGGCGTCGTGTGTTTTGGAGAAGAGTCGAAGCCATTGCGACGAGGCCGGGGGTTTACGGCGCTACGGTGCCGAACGTGTCCTCACGCACGCGGAGGCGGCGCTGACGCTGCCAGGGGGGCGGGGGGCGGGAACTCTGCCCAGACGATGTCGCACAAAGTTTGTGGAGTGTGGAGCGACGAGGTAGGTGGCCTGTCGAAAGGATGAGAGAGGACGAGACCAAATAAGGCTGAGTGTCTTTCGTTTTATCTGCACAGCCGAGACACTTAAAAGCCTCTTGGTCGCTCGCTTAAAATGTAAACAAGACTTTATTTTCGTTATGTCCGGAACCACAGGTATGCGTGTGTAAGTTAGCAGGCATAAACAACTATACGCAGTGTTAGTTTTTGACAAAAAAAAAAAAAAAAAAAATGGTTTGTTTACATCAAGTTATATAATCGCGTGGAAGCGGGGGAGAACTACACCGCCGCGCTCTCAGTTTTAACATGACTTTCTGCGCCGGAGTCTCTTTGAAGTGTTGTGATTTGAGCGCGTAAGATTAATTTGACACAAGTCATTTACCATAAATACCGCGATTTAAAGCCATTTTAACCATATCTGCAATAGTTTTGTAGAGGAGCGTTTGCTATATAACTCAACTTTCTGAGCCTTTTTTTTTTTTTCTTCTCTTTTTTATATCCAGGATGTTCAAAATAAAAGTCAAAGAGATGGCTCATACTGTGTTTTATCTGAAGTCTGAGCTTAAAAGCCTCTTTCACTTCGGCTCTCGCGCCGTACGAACCGGTGAACTCTCTTAGTACAGAGTCAATAAATCACAATGCAGCCCCAAGAAGCTCTTAAAAGTACCGCCACATCCCTCTGGCTAAGGCTGACATGTCCACATGTGAGTGTCTTTATCTATGTAATAACATGCATGGTTAACTCGGTTCAGGAATTATGTTGGAATTACATGAATTGAGATCCTATCTGGCCAATCCACAGTATTTATGCTCCCAGTATAAAGGCTCTGACTGAAACACTGGGAAGACTTGGCAGGAGGGAAGCACTAAGCATCGAGCTGAGAGGGAAATAAAACCGTCTCTTACTCTGCCATCCTTTAAAGCTCTGTGATGTAGAAAATGTCTTAAGTAGTAAAAACATCTCATTGGATTGTTTTTTTTGTTTTTTTTTTGCAGTGAAGTGGGACCTATATATTCTTTAATTCTGTCTGAGCTGAAGCTGTTTTATTTAAATTGTAAAAAAAAAAAAAAATGGCAAAAGGGGAGTAAGGAGTTTATTTCATTTGTTTAGTTTTTTTTCTTCACATTTTTTTTTTTTTTGTTGTTTTTTCGGTTAAGTTCTTTTATGACTTGTCCCGCCCCCTTTACTTTTTCATCCTGACAGCAGTGAAAATGTTCCCCAAAATGGATTTGTCAGGCAAACACTTGACCTGTGTTTAAAGGCCAGTGTTGTTCAGCACAGCCGGTGACAAATGTCATCATAAATAAACCTCACAGATTTGCGCCTGAACAGGACTTTTGACCAAGACAAGTTTATTTAGTTTTATTTTTTCATGTGTTCCAGCTCAAATCTACAAAAAAACAATATAACGCAACCAGATAAATGACAGATTATTGCATTAGATCAATCGGTAGATTTGTTTCTCTAATTTGAGCTTTTGAGTCTTAGTTAAACTGCATTAAAATGTTTCAGTTGTTTTGTTTATGGGGAAAAAAAGAACATAATGCATTTTACTTCCACTGAGTTGCAAATCAAAAATTCATAAACGTTACAGTAAACATTATTTACTGAATTGCTTGGCATCTAAAAAATATTATGTGATTTGAAGGATGATTTAGCCAATGCAGATTTGCATTGCATTAAAGGAGAAATTTGCTTATAAAACATAATTTTAGAGTTTTAATTTGGAGCCTTCTTATTTTTTTTTTAAGATTTAAAAGTACAGGCAATCAATTTCTGCACACAGTAGATTTACTTCAGAAATAAAAACTTCAACTTGAATGTACAGGGCTGAAGACAAAAGTTGTCAGCGTCTTGTCAGCAGTTGCTCGAGGTCTTTTGCAGAGATTTCTGCTTTTTAATTTGATGTTTTTGGACTTTGAGCTTTATAAGAAGCAACTAAAATCTCACCTTTTCACCATTTCCTTTGATTGGCTAATGTTTTGAGCTCTTTTCGGTGCAGTACTTTGTGATACACGCCTTTGAAGTTTCTATATGCATAAAATGCTACTTTCTTAAAATCAGTTCCATGCACAGTTAGGCTCCATATTAGTCATCATACGCCAAATTATTCACACTGCAAATTATTCATGCCTCAGGCAGACTTAGGCTTAAATTAAGCTTTTAATTTTACCAACACGTTTCATCTGACTGGCTGGGTTGCTGTTTTTTTTTTGAGCAACCCAGCCAGAGTTCACACTTGGCTGGGTGAACTCTGGCGTGAGCTGAAGATTAGGGCGATTGCAAGGAGACCTTCCAACCGCAAAGACTTTGAGCACATTAGCAAACATTAATGCAGAAAACATCAATGGAAACTTGCAAAAAGCCAGTCATGCCAATCAAACTTTCTACTAATTATTGGGAATGGTGTACTTTTTTTTTTTTTTACATTTTTAATTGAGTATAACCAAACAAGAATTTTCTTTCCTTTTCCATAGTTTTATTTTCTTTCCAAAGACGCCAGCCTCATTCTTACCTATACAAACGTCTTGGTTGAATAAATAATTTTACATCCTGATCTACTGAGGGCATGAAAAATTTGGGCTTCACTGTTTACTCTAAGAAGCTCAAAGTGGAAAATAACACACTGCGTTTTATCAGCACTGCAACAGGCCACTTGACAATCAAGTCAGCTACAATTTCACAGGCCATGACATCAATATAAATCGATTATTGATGTAACATTTTGCAACCCCGAATCCCTCCCAGTCACGTACACAACTTCTAATAGAACGCGAGAGATTTTACCTCAATGAGAATGTAAATGTATCAGGTAAAGAAAATGAAAACAGATGGCTCTATTCTTAAAAAATCCACTTCTGTGCCTCCTGTGCTTACAATGCATTGACCTTACTCACATGCAAATAAGGGCAACGCTACTTGCTTTCTAACTTGCCTATAGTCCCGTTGCCAAGTGTCCCGATTTACTTTGTCGATGAAATATCTTTGAGATGGGCTGTTACGTCTGAAGAGCGCTTCTCAGAACTCTTGGTGCTCATAAAGTCTTTGGGGTAAAAGCTGCAATAAGCTTTTCTGAGTCGCTCGATGTTTTTGCTCGTCTGGTTGCCAGCGGCAGGTAGATCAGAGGTTTTTCTGCCTCGCCCAGGTAGAAACACGGTCTCTCTTGTTTGTTTCAAAACATTTCCCATTAGTTGCGCCCGGTCTCTATATGACGCGGCTCTTGTCTGAGTCCTTTTAGTTAAGAGGGTACAGCTGGTGTTTGATAATCAGAGTCATGCTGTTTTTCCCCTAAATGAGCCTGGTACCCTAATGCATATGTAACAAAGAAAAATATGTATCACAGTTTAACTTCAGCCTCAATGAATACCTTCTGTATTAAATAATATCTGTCCGGGACGAATGACAGTCTGCAGCCTGAACACACAATGCACCCAGCGTTTATCCTGTTGTGTTTTTATAAACAGACAGGATACTAAAAGAGCTTTTATCCACATGCGGCTATCTCTTTGTATATGCTGCAACTCGTCAGAGAAAATGCATATGATTGCATTTATCGTTTCAACAGAAACCACTGTTATCCTAAGCTACTTGTAGCGGCTAAAATCTTGTATTTTAGGCTAGTGGTTGCTGTTGTTTTTACGTGCGCTCAATCGGAATTTGTTATCCCAATCTTCGACTTGACTCATAATCATAAAGTCAGTTATTTTCTGTACAATGTCTTATTGTCTTGCCATTTCCATTTAGAACCACATAAATCCAAACCAAGCACAGTAGAAAACCGTTTGCCCCTTCCCGTTGGCAACACCTGAACAGAATCACACTCGACCTTAAATAACCCAATGGCCCTTCAGACACAAAATGAAATATGCCCCCGAGTGGCGATAAACACAGGAAAAGATAAATGGCTCCTACACTACAACCAAGGTAATCATTGAAACCATTAACCGTTTCAGCCCAGTTAGAATGTCATTTAGCTCATCTGCTACTGTGCCCTTAATTTGCCGAGCGAAAAGAATGATATCGGGACATTTTATGCGCCGTGGATCAAGTCGTCTCTGGTTTCTGTGTTGGGTCAATAGTCATTTCAGTTTAGCTGATATCCTTCATGTCAAGAAGACTGACTTTAAAAGTTACATCTAATTCTTCTTTGTACAGGCAGAACTTGTGCTCCTGTGAAGTATCTGACTTGTTCCGAGCAAATCCAAACAAATCTGACTATAGTTCTTACAAGATCAACATTTACGGAGAAAATTGACTTTGCTGAATCCAATTAAAAAGAAAAAGAGAAAAAAAAAAAAAAATGAAGCCCATTACCGAAAACTTGAGGCAGCTTTAAAGAGCTATGTTGACTTAGATAAAATCAATCAAGATAGATCAGCATTACTCCTTGAGAACACCACATAAATGAGAGACCATCTCCATATGAATTTTCCTTTATACCTGCCTGATGTAAAACTTTAATTTATCAGTTTTAGTGATATGTTCCCTGATCTCTAAAGCTTCTGTCAGTGCTGAGGTGAAAGCCGAACAGAATTATGAAGCAGACTGCGCATAGATAGAGGGTCATTTTGTGCCTCCGTCTCCTAGAAAATAACTTCTGTCTAAAAGATGCTTTGTTTTGAAATGTGATAGTAAAACTCATCCTCTGAGTGCAGATAGAGACTTTGACCTTTTCACATTAGGAAGCTGGACTCTTCTTACGTCTACATTCTTACGGCTACCCTGGAAGAACCTGAGGAGGAATTTTGGAAGAAAGAGTTTAAAAAGTGTCTTTAGATATGCTGTTTTTTTAAATCTGTGTTTCTCTGGTTATTCAGGACTCCAGCTATGATTGGCTGCTCCTTTGTGGTCGACCGGGAATACTTTGGTGAGATCGGTCTGCTGGATCCTGGCATGGAAGTGTACGGCGGAGAGAACATCGAGCTGGGCATGCGGGTGAGGGGCTGCTTTAGACCACACTGACTTACAAGAGTATTTATTCTTATTGGCCGTTTTCACATTTTGTCATATTGCAACCAAAAACTTCAATATACTTCATTGGGTATCCATATGATTCCAAAATAAAGTAGTGCACAACTGTGAAGTGGAATTATCTATGGTTTTAAACATGGTTTTTACACAGATTTGAAGCGTGTGGTGTGAATTTGAAGGCAACATTGTTTATTCTAAAATTGCTAAGTAAAATCAATCCATGCTACCAGTTGGCAGCAGAACATTGGCAGCTTTGTGTACATTCATATCATCCAACTACTGCTGCTCTGTGATGGCAAAGTTGTGGAAAAGTTAACAGCAGGATTAGGTTATAATCCAAACACAGAACTGTTCAGTCCGTCATCTGAAAATGGCAAGACTGTGGCACAATTGCAAACCTACCAATTCAAGGGAGTCCATGCAACTTAACTGGGCCAGCCGAGGAGACCAGACTGGAGGACGTCATTGTAACAACACGACAAATGTTCCGTGGATGTACTTTTACAAAAGAGCTGCATATTATCACAGGGGATTTATAATGCAGCTTGATTTCTGGTGAGACTTTGATTTGTCTTAATTAAAAGGCAGTGGATTAGAAGGGGGAAAAAAAAGTTTTTCTGAGATTTTCTGCAAAAAAAAACACTTTTAATTAGATCTTTTTTTTTTTTTTTAAGCTGGATGATTTTGTGTCAAATCCCAGCCTCCACAAAAAAGCTGTAATTAGAAATCCAATAATTTGTGTCAGTGTAGGGTTGAACGGCTCTTCCGAGACTGTTTGTGAAATTTATTTTCTGACTTTTTAAAAGCACTTTTAATGGAGATTTAAATGTTTCTCTGCCTTAGGGATGAAGCTTAGCATACAAAACCCAAGGGGTGCCAAAGGAAGCCATGATGACACATTTAAGTTCCTTTAGTTGGGAGTAGAAGGGGAAAAATCCCCATAATGCAAATCTTCAGCCAACCCAAAAGGCTCTAAAGCCGGTAGAGAAAAAAAAAATGCAAATCTCCTTTTTTTCGCTGCTACTTTGAGTTGAATTTAACGCTTCATGTGAGCGGGTGGCATGCTGAAGAATTGGTTAGCTTTTAAATTCAGAAAATGTTTCTCTCCAGCCGAGTGGAACCGCTCTGAATCCGGATGCCCTCTTTGGGATTATTGGAGAGAGGAACGCTCGACAGATCCAACTCGTCATTTTACGTCAACCGCCCACACCCATTTCAGAATCTCGAGATGGCTGTAATGACACATCTGAGGTGCTTGGTGCTTTACTGGTTAAAAAAAAAAAAGCAAAAAAAGCACTTGAACTGAGGCTGGAGAATGGATCTTGGGTTACAAATTGCTGCAGTGCTTTATTGGAGCCAGAGACATTTATGGTTGTTGATGACCATTTCAAAGCCTCCCATTATACCCCACTGAGTAGCTTTCCTTCTATATAAATAGCATGTTTTTGCTGCCAGCTGCAGTAATGATACAGTCATCTGGCCTCTCGTGTTTCTAGCTGATTGTTGTACTGCCGTTATCATAGAGTGATAACTCAGCAGTCTCCATTGTGTCTCAGCCTCCCCTGGGGTTAGGCACTGTTTTGTCATTCCGGGAAGCCGCTTGGGCACCTAAGGAAACCACACTGCTGTGTCAGATGAGGTTTGTGGGCAAGATCCATTCAGCTACAGGAGCTAAAAAAAAAACCTTTTACTGGACTTTCAGATACCCAAATTTTTGCAGACTTTTTACGCCTTTAAGGAAAAACACCACTTTATCCTGCAGATGATGTCTTGAGACTGTCAGTTTGTTTAGATGTATGGCAATACATGGCAAAAAACGCTCTTTAAAACAAATTATCCTTGGTTTGTTTGCTTAAAATTCAGAAAACTTTTGAAATGACCCATGGTTATTGAATGGTGGGTTATAACCTACTGTATTGGATGTTAAACTTTGGATGCAAAACTTATATTTTATTCTTAGAAGTAGATTGCTTGTCTTAGACCTTTGGCCATACAGGCAGGTAGCTGTCTTGCAGTTGGAAAGTTGCTGGCTCGAATCCAGCTTCCTCCTGTTGCACGGTGTGCCTCTGGGCAAGGCGCTTAACCCCAAGCTGCCTACTGATCTTTGTATCGGTGTGTAAATGTGTGTGCTTTGGTGAGTGCGACTGGGTGAATCTGGCTGTACTGCAAAGCGGATTAAGTGGTCAAAATGACAGGAAGAAGAGACAAAAACCAACCAGCCAGATCAGAACCAAAAGAAACGCTTGTACACGATTGGTTTGTGACAAAACAAAATGGTTGCCCTGTGAGTGGACCTGAGAAGAGGGGGCAATTAGGAATACAGGTCAAGAGGCCCAGCCTGGCTTATTGAGGGGTGTTTGATTACTTTGATAACTCAAAAGTACATCCCTTTTGTCTCTTTCAGAGCTTTCCTTTTGAGCTACGTCATATGTGTAGAATTCGCGAGATTTCATCATTAAAATATGTACAATTAAGCGTCCTTTGTGACTAGTTTCAATATAATGCTTAGTGCGCGAACATAGTGTGACTCTCATATATATTTTCTGATAAATAAATTAAATTTTATTTCTGCTTAAATCATGCGATTTAAGCAGAAATCGCATCCATCGAAAGTCAGATTGACTTTCGATGGATGCGAGACTGATATGATTTCAGCATCTGAATGTAATCAAGAAACCTTATCAATCGCTACACTGGCTTCAGCTCTCTCCCACACAAGCTGCTTAGTGACTCAAATTACACTTGCTCAGGCATTGTGGTTCATGAAATGAAGAAAACATCCCGCACTGTCTGCAGGCGCAAGTAATTCCCTCACTCCTCTTTCTTTCTGACCTCTCTGTAAAATAAAAAAAAATGCCATTGAGTTCATGCCTAAGCTTGAATGGGTCTACAATGAACAATAAGCTTGATTCATTTATAATATGCAGCCACTAATGGTATGGAGTCAGGTGGCTGGCGGGTGGACCACAATTACTCCTCTCGGGCTTTTCATTGAAATGAGCTGAGCGGGTTGCCATTTGGAGAAAGGCTTGATTGACAAGAGCATGTTTAGCAATTAGCCAGAGCAGCCCACAATATCGGAGCATCAATGACTGCAGCGAGCTGACAAAAGGCAGGGCTCATCCGGGGAAGGTTACTTGCATGTTTACGTGCGAGCCGCAGACTCGGCGCGGATGAAAAAGGCTTTAAGGGAGCAGCGTACTGCTTCCCTCATTCCAAGCAAGTTGGGAAGCAAGGACGTGCAGAATGTGATTATGCAGCACACGGTTACGAGGGTGCCGCTCTTTTCGAGTGGAATGTGATAGAATAAAGTTAATGGCAGAAAAAATTAATTAAACATCTCATTCGAGTTTCCGGTGTGCTGAGGTGTGAAATAACTTACGGGGCCAGGACTTGTAAATGATCAAAAGCTGGAATAGATCTGCAGAAACAAAGAAAACTGGCAAGATGCTCGATAATTATGTACGGAAATTATTTAAATCAATGCGGAGAAGCTTTTTCATTCCTACTGTCCATAATTAGAAAGTTTGTAGCAGTTTGTATTCAGACGCCTTAAACTTTCTCCGTCTTGCTCATGTTACAACCACAAACTGAAATATTCGTTGTTGTGAAGATGGATCTGTTCTGTGAAAAGCTTCTTTCAGTGTCTTGACAGTTGTGTTTTGGTAGGTGACTGTGTGAAAGTTCAAATGCTTTTCAAAAGGGGCAGTAATATGAAAAATCAACATTTTTGAGCTGTTCATCACCTTATAATGTTATTCCCTCATCAAAAACACAGCTGGAGTGTTGCCTTGATTCTTCCATGCATGTCTGAGGAATCCTTTAATCTCCCGTGGCAACGAGACGCTGTTGCTCCTTGGAACTGCAGTTTCCAAGCTGCCGAACTTCTAACTCGCAGAGCAGCCCTCCTCTGTGACTCTGCCGCTCAGCTCCTTCAGACTAGCCAGGAGCAATTAGCAAACACCTGGTGGGACTGTGCATCAGCTGAACTCATTATTACGAGCTACTTCTCAGTGAAACACTGGTGAAAACGTTGCTTAAGGGTTAATAGAGGAGCCATGTTGTGATGACTTCCTGAAGTCAGTCGGTTGATTTCTAGAGGCAGTTGATTGTGCTATTAATTCAGGGGTGTCAGAGTAAAAGAGGCTGTCGTACATATGCATGACACTCATTACAAGTTTTTCTTTGCAAGTTTTCTTGGAGAAAAAAAGAGTATGGCGTAAAAGTGTAAAAGTTTGTGGTTGAGAGCAATGTGGACACGTTATAGGTACAGAAAACTTTTTACTTGATGAACACCTGACGCAGCCAAACACAACATTCTTTCTGTCTCTATAACCGACATCGTGTTGGATACACTTGTTATTGTAAATAACAAGTGTAATCTTATTGTAAATGGATCGTCTGAACTTGGTGCTCACCTCTACTCCGCTTTGTGTAAGCGGAGAAAAAGGATCTTGAGCAGAAATGATGAATTCCACCAGAAGCGTCCTTATGATTTTACTTTGTGATGAATCTGAACCCCTCCTGCTCTGCTGAGCGCTGCACTTACCGAGCAGCTCAGGAAAAGAGCATTTTGCTTTTTGATTTTAAAACAATACAGTCACAACTCTTATCTGCAAAGATTATGTTACACATAAAAATCAACTAAAGACAAGCAGCTGATTCAGAATATGAGGTTGTATGATCATTGCAAATTTTAACATCACTTGGTTTTCTTTTGTGACATAAATGCTCTACAGAGAAATGGGAACTCTACAGAGAAGCAGAAAAGCTGGCGATATGCTATTAAGCAGACTCCAGAATATGTTGTGAATACATCTTTAAATTAGTGCATTTTAAAAGAATTAAAAGTGAAACATGTTTTATTTAAGTCCAATGACATTTTGCAATCTAATTGTGCCTAAGTTCATTTTGCCAGACTGAACATAATGGTAGTTATGAAATGGCAGTTGGTAAAATGTTGTCCAGCTCTGGACACCAGTAATTGCGTCTCATGTTCAGCCATTAGGTAGTGGGCGACGCTTGATAGGAGAACACTGTTTTGACAGTAAGATGCGTCCAGCAGGATGGTAAGCCATCTGCCTCGACCATCTGGGAGGTGAGGGACAGGAAAGAGAAATGGGCCGACAGGAAAGCACCACACCAGGGATGCCTGCAACAGGGTATAAAAGAAAATGAAGGGAAAAATGTGTTATTTGCTCCAATATTGAAGTATATATTGCATAGAATAAGGAAAGTAGTGGGAGATTTGGTTATCAGAAGACAATCTGATCTTCCTCTGCACTCTAAAACTGCTGTGTCATGGTTTCTTACAGTGCTGTGTCAGTAGCTGCAGCTTGTGGGTCTAAAAGCAGAGAAAAGAAAGAGCATTTTGTAGAACATCAAGTACAGTGACGTCAGTGAAGTAGAGTTGATGCTTACGATGCACAACCATTTTGTATGACGTGTGTACACTGGGATGAATGGTGTAAATTTTAGTGTGCCGCTGTGTTACGGGAGAGTAAGGTTACTTTTGCCATTAAATCATAGTGCATTTTTTACTGACCATTTGGAGGTGAAAATGCAATGTTTTAAGCAGTCAATGACCAGTAACAAACGAAGTCCAAATTAATCAGAAAATAGGTCAAGCTGCCTTCTGTTGGAGCCACTCCGAGTATTTAACTTGCTCACATGAGTGAATCTGCATTGATTGAATGAGATTATTTAAAGTTTTCAGTATCATTCAGATTTAGATTGAAAATGATTTTTATGGCATAATATAACTGATCAATGCTAAAAAAGTATTGTATTGTATTTAAACAAATATATGTTTTACATATATCTGCTTCTGTTTCCATTTTATCAAAAATATTTCTACAGATATCATGTTGGAAATCATGCATGCCCTTCAATGGAAAACTGTTTTGTGACTTTAAAGTCAATAAATTACAGAAATCAATTACTGATCATGCTGTTCCACTTGTTCCAACGATATATCTTTTAATAATCTCTGATGAAGAGCTCCAAGTCTTTGACGTTAGAGGACTTCCTTGCCTTTGACCTAATCTTTAGCTCCATCAACTGATTCCTTATCAGTTCCAAGTCAGGACTCTGACTGGGTGCAATATTATCACTTCCAGACTGGAAAAAAAGCATGATGGTAAAATGAAATGGTAAAATGATATTGCTTGTTTGAATTTCAGAGCAGCTGCATGTACTCTCTCAAAGGTGATCAGCGTTTCCATAAAATCTGCAGCCCCGACTTAGCAGGAATTATAACTGTGTTTGCTTCAGTGAAGTGTTATTTACTTAAAGCTATGTTTCCGCCGCACCAAAACCCGACACAGGAGAGTTGGTTCCACAGGAGTGGAAACATGCATGTTACATTCGCCCACGGTGTGTTGCGTTAAAAGTATTCAGGTATCTGCTTCACTTATCTGTAATATCATGAGCTGTCCAGGGTTTTCCCTCCTTTGATGCTGTTATCTATACAGAGCAAAGGAAAACTCCTCAACTCTGTTCACTGGGCCACAAAACATGTTTGTGGTCAAATGTCACAAAGTATTATGGAACAAAACTGGTGCCAAAACAGAGTTCAAGCTTACTAGAGCAGACCTTCACATTTCATAACATTCAAAAATCTCCGCAACATGGCAAACATGGAGATGTTACAAATACACACTATATATGTGAAGCCTTTTTGTCTTTCTTATTGATGACTGCATAGGCTAGATAACCGCTGATTTAAAATGATTAGCTGTTACCTTGTAAATTACCTAAAAGCATAAATAAATCAATTTAAAAATGTCAATGAGTGTTGTTTAAAACATATGACACGGTACAGAAAGTAGCAGTATGGAAATCTAATAATGGAGCTCATTTTAGGCAAAACAAACATGCTCTATAAAGCAAATAACTGAAGAGTTTTGATCTTGAGTAAATCAAAATGTGCTGCTACTTGAACATTTTAAGTGATTATTTTTTTCTTTCATTATTTATTCTCAGTCATGAGATTGGTGCGCCAGAGATTACACAATTCATCTACTCTACACTCTTCAAACGGGAGGCTGACACAAACAGCAGCATTATTTTACTAACGTGAAACTATAGAAGACTATCTAAAGCAATTTATGTTTTGTTAAATGTGTACAATGATAGTTTTCACCTTTCTAGATATAATCGTGTGAATTTCCTGCTCTCAATACAATTTCAAAACTGAGCAAATCTTAGTCTTCCAAACAAGAAGAAGAAAAAAAAAGACGTTATCTAGCGAAGATTAAAAATGTTAATTAAAATTTAATACAATTCTGAACATTGACGGAAGAACCCGTAGGGAAGCTGTGTAGCTCCGGTCTCCGCAGCAGATTGTTTCTTTATCAATTCTCCCTAAACCTGATTTAATGGCATTCATACCTTTGGAAGCCTTTGTGTATTGCAACTTTATACAAGAAAGCTGCCACTTTGATGCCAGAAGGCTAATAAGTGAAGTCTAGATGAGTTTAGCAAAACAATCTGCTCAGAAGCTCACTTAGCCAGCAGGAGGCTATCCAAAGTACTTCATGATGTCTGTCTCATTTCACAGCAGTCTAATCAATCAGTCCAGGAAACGAAGTGTGATCTCACCGGGCGGCCCGCTTCTCTTCATGACATATAATAAACTCACATTGGACTGCTTTCCTAGTTAATGAACCGAAAAATGATT
Organism: Girardinus metallicus; assembly: GCA_903067095.1. Classification (NCBI taxonomy): domain Eukaryota; kingdom Metazoa; phylum Chordata; class Actinopteri; order Cyprinodontiformes; family Poeciliidae; genus Girardinus; species Girardinus metallicus. The sequence continues at coordinate 6,205 of CAEGAE010021865.1, read as the reverse complement.
TATTTCTTTATTTATTTATATATTGTTGTTGTTTTTTTCCCTTCCTTTAAAACCTTGTCTTTATTTCCACCTGGACGGGGCCCAGAGGCATCTGGTCATAATCTCCCCGTAGTGGAGGAAGTAGAGCTAATTAAAGTCTGGCGGGAGCAGCGGCTGTACGGGATCAGGACATAATTACACTTCACTTAACTTGGAGCCCTATACATCTCAAGTAGTTATTAAAAAGTGATGACGGCTGACACTTCATTATTTTTATTATGTTTGGTTTTGGCATGACTTTACATACGTTCTTTGTCAAACAAATTAAACGGGAAATGTTCCACTGTAAATTATGTTTTTACATCCAGCTAATTTCAGGAGTGAAAACTCTTGCCTCGCTGCTAGTTGATTGCAGCTGTTCTGGCATGAATAATATTTAGACGTAATTTTGGGCTGTATCCATATTTTAATTGGGACGACTTAAAATAAATATGTGGGTCTTTTTGGTTTTGAGATGCGACGTGTTGTGTTTTCCTCTGAAAATACATCACTCTCAGAAATTGCTTCACAGTAGAAAATGATCTAAACTTTAAACCGTTAGGCAGTCATGCAAAAAATTTCATCTGATCTTCTAATCCAAAAATGGGATTGCAGAACAGGAAATGCGTTTTTTTTTCTTTTTTTCTTTTTTATCTTTGTGAATCCTCACAAATTCCTTCTGTTTTTGCTTTTTTGATCCTTTAAATGTTTCAGATCAAACAAATTTGAAAATCAGACAAAAATAACCTGAGTTAATGGAAAAAAAAAAGATTTATTAAAGGCACAGTATTATGTATTTTCCAGGCACATAGTACAATTTTATAGCACAATCAAGTAACTATGTTATCTCCATAGTCTTACTTCTTTCACCTATGGTTGTGTTATTAAAGGGGCAGTGCTACGTGAAGTCGACTTCACATAGCACTGCCCCTGCTGTATTAAAGACAATACAGATTTATTAATTTTGTCTGTATTGATTTATTTAAATATCGCTTCAAAGAAATTGGACTCCTTGATTTAACGCCTTAAGTTCAGTGGCTTAGAACCTGTAGCTCTTCAGCGTTGAAGGCGGGGCTATGTCCACCTAGGTGTTTTGCACAGCTGAACGGCTGCCACTGGAGAATAAAGGGTTTCTCAAACATGTATAAATCAAAGCAACACTCCGGGTATGTTTTTGATGAGGAAATAACATCCTAACATGATGTGAAGCTCAGAAAAGTTGACTTCACATAGCACTGCCCCTTTAATAACACAACCATAGGTGACAAAAGTAAGACTATGCTGATCCTCATCCAGGAAGGAGAAGAAAAGCCCAGAACCTTTAAAGCACTGTGGGCCTTACTTACCTCAGTTGCATCTGGTATGAATCTAATACCATTTCAGAAAAAGAGCATCACAGTGACAGTCAGTCATGCTGGTAGTGTAATGGCCTGCTCTCTAGCAGACGATCCAGAAGGAAGCTTTTTGGCCATCAATTTACGACCCTAAGCTGGAGTCCACTTGGATCATGCAGCCAAATGTCACAAACAAGTCTGAATATAAATGGTGAAAGAAAAAAAAAAAAAAAGAAAGCTTTGGAACAGCATCAATGTCCTATCTTTGGTTACAACATAAATCGGTTTGAGTTGCTGTCACTTTACCTTCACAGAAAAACCTCTGCCCAGTTATTGCCAATGTTTGTGGCAGTAACAAATTTTTAGGTTAAGTAGTGATTACTTTTTAGCTTGGTCTCATAAGCAAAACGATCTTTAAGATTTTGTATTTACATCAGTTATATTTGCCTGGCATTAAAGTTGGATGATCTGAAACATCGTAGGGAAGGAGACGGTTACTTTGTTCATAGCGCAGCACTGCCCAACCCTAATGAGAATTTTCTTTTCCGTATAAATGACCTGCATTACAATTTGCCAGAGCTGAAGTTTTCAACAGTTAATCAAGCTAAACATCGCCGACCCAGCCAGCATTCTTTGCATCCTAATTACTTTTAAGAGAGCGATTATCCCAGGTTTAAATAACCTAAAAACTCATGAGAACCTGAAAAAAAGTGTAATGCTGAGACTTGATCTTGTCCGGTGTGTGTAGCTGTAGAAGGAAAAGTCACACATCAGTCCCAGCTGTCTAAAATGCAAAGATGGAGAGTGAGGGAGGGGGAGGGGGAATCGCTCTCTAAAAAAAAAAAATAAATAAAATGACTAGAATGAGCTGCGGCGGCAAAGCAGAATCTAACCGTCAGACGGCTTCGTGGACAATACATGTGAAAATCAATCAACATCTGCTCTGACAACCCTGCAGCAAACAAATAAATCCCTGTAGCAAATGCAGACACAGCGAGGAAAAACAACAAATGAACAATGGCTTTTGAGCAATCAGCGACAAGGGACCACATGTGGAACAGGAATAAGCAGCAAAATGAAAACGAATGCACAGGGAATAAAGCCTTCAAATAAATGAAGAAGAAAACGCACTCGTGAGAAATTGTTCTTTTTCTATCTCTCTTTCTTGCTTTCGTTGTTCTCCCTTTTTCTTTCTTTTTTCCAGCAATAGCATTTATTATTTAGAGATCTAAAGGAAAAAAAAACGGACCGAACTGATTAGGTGACCCAAGATTATTGATGCTTTCTTGCTATAGCTATGCAGTGCCATACTGTCCCATAGGATTTCCATGTCATACTTCCATTCTGTGCCGCTACACAAACCATGTAGCTACACATCCGTTTTACATCCCTTTATTTCTCTGGGTAAAGTATTGATGAATTACACAAGGTGGGCCATAAGTTTCCATACATAGAAAAATTAAGCATTTTATATTGGACAACCGTTTTTATTTTTGTGGGACTCTGTGTAGTCGCTGCACGTCTTGGACCACTTCGTGGTTGATCTGCAACATTTCCAGTTTTCTGAAATTTGCAAATAAGTTTTGCCACAGTGTCGTTAGTGATGCTCGTTCCATGTTTTCTGTTAAAGTTTCGTGCAACCATGCGACTGCTTCCCGATCCAGCCATCAGTACAATTTCAATTCTTTGATCTTTTGTCAAACACGTCATCTTGGGTATCTGAAATATGACAGAAATATGCAGTTTACATGCTCCTATGTAGGGAACCTTATGGCCCACCCTGCAGAAACGCTCACAGCAATGCCTATCATACTATATATCATATCCTACTAAAATGATTTGATGTTAGTTATCATTCCCATTTTAGAGCAACCTTCTGCTGCTAGACAATATGTTTTTTTGAGTCACAAAACCACATCTTCTCACAGTAGATTCAGTAAATTATTGGAAATCACATAAAACGTCTGGTCGTAAAAAGCTTGTATTGACAGCCTCCAGGCAGGTTTGAATTGACACATTGGTCGATACAATAAAAAAGCAACAAAAAACTCACTTTTACTTCCAGAAGCTCAAGAACGAAAAAACAAAAGCTGCAAGTTGAAGTGTGGGTATTATTTTACAACACTGCAACATTGATCGTACATTAAGGCATTTTATCAGGGACACGCAGCGATGAGGCACCGACTGGAGGCAGATGGATCAATATATAAAATCCAAAATAAAAGCTAATAGTTTAGTCTTCACCTTAATTTAGTTATTTTAAAAACTTTTACTTATGTTTTAATCCCTTCCATACTCTTCAACAATATGATAGCAAGAAAAAAAAAAAAGATTTGATTGAGATTTTGACATTTTAAGTTGACATCACTCACTTTGTCTCTCTCACTTTATCTGAATTGAAAATTGCATATGATCTAACCTATATTTGTAAATGACATTTGTTGGCCTATCCTTTTCCAGAGATATCATCATCACTCTATTGTAAAAAAATCATCCTTGCTGTATTTTCCCAATAAGTTTTAGCTTTTTCAATGTGTAGAAGAGCATCTGTTGCTTGCTGTGCATTTGAGTCTTAGCACTGCTCCCTCTCAGCGAGGCGTGGTACTTCCTGCCTCTGCCTGTGCATTTTCACTGCACAGTTTGGGCCGATCAGACAGACTAAATATGTAACACACACTCATTAACTACATTAGATGTCGACATGTGTACTTTTTCAGCTCTTTAAGCTTAAAGAGTGACAGAGCAATGGACGTGTGTCACTTTTGTTTAAGGCAGAGAGACTGTTTGGGACAGCAAGTGAAGTGAGGAACAGCACCACACTTTTATCATGTGTTTGAACAAGCAATGCATAAATCCAGCAATTTTGACCATGAAAATAAGTTAGTTCTTGCACAACTCCTGCAGTCTCTCTCTTTTTCTCAAACAGCCTCCCTACTCTCCAGGACAACCGATTATATATTTATAAAAATTCCAGTGCTATTGATAAGGTGTGCTTTGTTTCAGGTGAAACAGTTTGTAGATGTAGTCAGACGACACCTTCAGATTATTCTGAACAGCTGCTGCATTGATACAATTATAGAACAGGAAATTTAAAGCACAACTGATTAAACTTATACGCCATCTGTATTTGTAGAAACAGAGAGCCAAATCCCTCCTGATGTGTTTTTTTGTTTGTTTGTTTGTTTGTTTAAGGCAGAGAGATTATCCATATTGAGGGGGGAGGTTAATATTTTAGTCACAATATGCATCAATTTCTGTATCAATCCAACAAGAAAATTTTCATGTTTTCTCGCTGCACTATTAGTGTATTTCAGGGTGTTTTTTTCTCTCGATAGTAAGAAATGTAAAGTTCTCAGATTGTAAACATGATGTTTGTGCTGAAGCGGCTCTGAAGTTCAGTGAAAGTGCAGTCTATCAAAGAAAAAAAAAAAAAAAACGCTATGCTCTGATACAGTATATTGGTTATCACTGTGTCTGTGGGTAAAAATTGGACGGAATTGCAAAGATTTTCCCTTCAAATGCGGAGATTTCTACTATAAAAGGAAAAGAGTTTATGCCAAACATTTTCGCTTGCCTTCACAACTCTAAAATCGAGTTCTATTTATGTACGCAGGCCGGCTAGATTTATCATGGTCCCCTGCAGGCAGGGTTGGGGGGCGTTGTTGTTGTTGTTTTCTCTCATCTGTCTGGAAGAATCTTACGCAGGTCAAAACAGGATGTGTGTCCTCATAATCTCCATGGCGTCAGGAAAAGCTACTGCTATCTCAAATCACAAAATATAACAAATCTTTCCAATTTATTTTTTTCTGCTTATGCAGAGACTTTTTTTTTTTTTTTTGCCATACGTGGGAACATTCAGATACCGCAGACTATTGCTGCGACCAGACAAAAGCAGAGTGACTCTCAGTCATGTTTGAATCAGACGTCTCCAGCGAGCTGCAGCCGGCCGCAGTGAAAGGAGTCACCTTGAAAAGGACAGGAATAGCGTTATGAGTGGCAGCCATCTGTGTAAAAAGGAGTCGTTCTGGCACTTTCTAAATCAACACTGCGCCCGTGTCCGTCAAACTGCAAATGACGGTGGGCGCTCACCATATGCGAGCCCTTTCCAACAAGCGCAGTCATTTCGTGGAGGAGGAGCAGTCCGGGAGCCTCGGAGAGACCCTGAGTTTACAATTTAGCAAATGGATAATGATAAATGTGGAGAATTACTGGAAGAACTCCATAATGTGGGATGTTGGATAAAGCAAGGTACCCTATATCAATCCATTTGGTTCCCAACATTTTTCATTTCAGAAATGAAATGCGTCTGTGATTCATAGAAAGATGTAAGACTACTTTTGTCAGTCTTGGCTTTGATTTAGCTTGAAACGTCTTGTACTAGAATCAGATTTTATGAACATTAAAGGTCACATTTATTGCTACCAGTGGTAAAGATGTGTGAAAAGCCTTACAATTATTGCTGTACTATAATTTTTCATGGGAAAAACTAGATTTTTTTTTTTTTTTATAGTAGATAAAAAATCCAATGTCAAAAACCACTTCTGGGGCACTTATTGATACCTTCCTTCCTCAGTCTAACTCCTAGATTTTCTTTTATGCTCTATTATCTGCAGGCTTCTTATAAGATTTAGATCTATAGGGTCCAATAGAATATGACTGTCTTGATTTAGGCAAATGATTTGGATCACTAAATGGACTGAACTTATATAGCGCTTTTTCCGATCATTTTTGACCACTCAAAGCGCTTTACACTATAGTCATTCACCCATTCGCTCTCACATTCATACACCGATACGCAGATCGGTAGGCAATTTGGGGTTAAGTGCCTTGCCCAAGGGCACATCGACATGGGG